>JAJHIY020000611.1:165000-170000 GCA_022114975.2 Lampris megalopsis
TGCTGCACAAGGGGGGGGGGGTCACACCAGATACTGAAAGCAAAGGTTCACATACTTTTGCCACTCACAGATATGTAATATTGGGTCATTTTCCTCAATAAATAAAGGACCAACTATAATATTGTTGTCTCATTTGTTTAATTGGGTTCTCTTTATCTACTTTTAGGACTTGTGTGAAAATCTGATGATGTTTTAGGTCATATTTATGCAGAAATATAGAAAATTCTAAAGGGTTCACCAACTTTCAAGCACCATTGTATATCACTTATATAAAATCTGTTTGAGCACAGGGTGTTTCTGGCCTGGGTTTGCCTCCAGCCATTTTATGCCCTGTATATAAATGTTCATATGTATATTTGTGTGTGTGTGTGTGTGTGTGTGTTTGTGTGTGTGTGAGTGAGAGTGTGTGTGTGTGTGTGTGTGTGTGTGTGTGTGTGTGTGTGTGTGTGTGTGTGTGTGTGTGTGTGTGTTAGAGCTGCAGCAAAGCGGGGCATTTTGGGCTCTGGTTTATGATAGCCTTGTGTGCCTCTGCTGTCATAGGTTGTGTGTGTGTGTGTGTGTGTGTGTGTGTGTGTGTGTGTGTGTGTACATGGTTGGCTCTCTAGCCTGTGTCTAGCCTTTGCGGCACGGGCCAGGGCTCTGCGGCTGCCCTGGGGCCACCATTGTCCCCGGTCTCCACAGCCCAGTGGCCACAGATGTTCCCTGTTTGATACCATGCTCCCCGCACATACTCCCGACTCTCCTAGATGTGTGGGTGGCCAAGCAGGGTGCCTTGTTGCATGCCATGCTTGCACGCCATTGGTTGCCTGGTGCCTGCACGTGACACTGAATGAGGGAAGCCGCAGCTCCTACAGTTTTAATCCTGCCACCATGCATAATGGAACAGAAGTAGCCCCAAGTGGAGAAGGAAGTGTTGCATGAGGAGGTGTTTGTAAAGGGATCATGTGAAAGTGGGGAGAGAGGGGGGGGTAAATAGAGAGTGGAAGCGCGGCGAGATGCTGTGCAAAGCACCTCGAAGATACGCGGACTTTTGGAAGACAACTTGCATATCTTCCCATTTGTGTTTCTGCATTGTATGTGAATGTGTGTGAGCTTTTGCACCGCATGTAATCTATAAAGGAGGATTGATCCGGTAGTTCACGGCAACAAACAGGCCATTCAAATCAACGGCAGATGCGCTGCGGAGCTTGGGGAGACCTTGGCACAGATGCTTGGGAGAAAAAAAACACATTGCTATCGGGCAGATATGATTATGCTTGCTTTCATAGATTTTGTGCCTGTTCCTCTGCAAGTCACGTCTAAACATCAGTGCGCTTTTAAGTTTGGGATATTAGTTTAGAACAAAACTGATCTTTTTTTTTGGTTTTTTGTTTTTGTTTTCCACATTTGCTCGGAGAGATTTCCCACGTCGGTATGTTCTTTTTCAGTGGTGCCCTGGTTTGCAGCCGCCTCAGCTGTGCACATGTGGGAGCTCCCCGCTGCAAACAGGACGTCCTACAGTTGGGCCGCTGACAGATTTTGCCTTTACGTAGTTGAGGGCTGAACGCCGCGCTTAAGGAAAACTCTGCGGCGGTTAAGGAAAAAGGAGGGAGCGTTACTCTTTCATTTACCCCACCCACGTTTGCTTTGCGAGTCCAGGGGATTTCAACTACCACCTCGGCGAGCCAACTGATTGCTCGGTGACTTGCATAACTACCATGCAAGGCACCGCAGCGTCTGAGCGGCTGTTCTCCCGCGTCCTAAATGAAATATGGACATGGCATAAGATAAGTGTTACGGTTTCCCCCCAGGGTGTCGTATGTGTTTATGTTTTGCTTTATCTCTGAAGAAATCTTTCATTAGCCTGTTTGCTCCCAAACGGAAACGCCGCAGTTTTCCCTAAGACAATTGACATACATTGTTTGCTTATAATTGTGGGGTGTCAAGGAACCATTAATTTCTGCTCGCAAATCTTAAGAAAAATATAACCCAGGCTGATATGCGCGGCTGGATGCGCTTCGCTAACTTTGGCAGTCAACGGATGATTTACTGGACAATTCTCAGTACGACTGGCAAACAGACACGCTGGACTAGTTTGGCTATGTGAGATTTATATATTAACGTGTCAGTTTTGATACGATATGCATGCAAAGCCGAACGGAAAAATGGCAGGAGCGTTACTGACAGGGTCCTTGTGTGTACAGCGCCACAGAAGATAACGTACAGATAGCGCAGACACGAGGTGTGCTCGCATGCTCCTTACAGTTTATACCTTTATGTTTCCTCTCCAATCGCAGCATGGCTTCGAAATCTGATGGAAAACTATGAAGTGCACGAGGTGACAGTTAGAAAAAAATGATTAATGGCCTCCGCCTTACGTAACATATGCGGCATTTTTTTAAAAAAAACAACTTTTTAACTTAATTTATCGTTACAGTGACAGTGAGAAACAGACGGGGAAAGGCAGACAGCCCTGTGGCGGGGGAGATTTTTTTGATCTGCAGAGGAGAAATAATGGCGAGAGAGAGAGAGAGAGAGAGAAGTCAGTGAGGAACGCAGAAAAAGGCTGAAAGGAGGGAGCCGCCATTTTCTCCTGAACATAGGCAGGGCCCAGTCTTCATCCAAATCCCACCCAGGAAGAACAGTTAGGACTTAATCAAGCATCAGCCAGGCTGGTATTAATAATACAGCGCCGTGCTGAAATGGAGTTTTACTTATTCAAGACCGCGCTTACTTTCTTTACTTTTACAGTATATAAGGCTCTGGGTGTGGCAGGAATGTGAATTGTGGTGGTTAATAGAGGTGGTTGACTAATCTTAGTGGGTAGGCCGAAAAACCGTTTAAGCTCTGTTGAGTCTAAAATGTGTGGAGAAACAGTATGTTATGCCAGCTGTACTGGCAAAAATGTTTTTTTTTGGGGGGGGGGGTCCCCCCTCTTTTCTCCCCAGTTGTACCTGTCCAATTACCCTGCTCTTCTGAGCCGTCCCGGTCACTGCTCCACCCCCTCTGCTGATCCGGGGAGGGCTGCAGACTACCACATGCCTCCTCTGATACACGTGGAGTCGCCAGCCGCTTCTTTTCACCTGACAGTGAGGAGTTTCGCCAGGGGGACGTAGCGCATGGGAGGATCACGCTATTCCCCCCAGTTCCCCCTCCCCCCGAACAGGCGCCCCGACCGACCAGAGGAGGCGCTAGTGCAGCCACCAGGACACATACCCACATCCGGCTTCCCACCCGCAGACGTGGCCAATTGTGTCTTTAGGGACGCCCGACCAAGCCGGAGGCAACACGGGGATTCGAACCGGTGATCCCCGTGTTGGTAGGCAATAGAATGGACCGCTATGTTTCCCGCACACCCTGTACTGGCAACATTTAACGTGCTAGCAATTTGAACACTTTCAGAGGCTAATGTGCACCTAGTCTGTCATCGTTATCAATTTCTGCAAATAATTTGCATCAAGAAGCACAGTTTTGTTTTTGGTATTTTGGCATTTCTGGTATTTTACTTGTTGCCCTTCAAAATGTTAGCATGTATCATTAGCAACACTGCGTTCTTGTATCACTGTAATAACACAACAAGGATTGTATTTTGCTATTAATAGTCAGTGCTGGTGATTTTTCTAGCGTGATGAGGGTATCTATTCTAACGTCAGTGTACGACATATCTAAAGATTAGACGTAGGGCAATGAACCGTGACAATGGCGAGGGATACCACTTGCTGACAACTCTCCCATGATTGTTGTCTTGACCTTCTGGTAAACTGGTTGGAAGGTGGTTCTTCTTTTAGCACCTCGGCTGCGGATAGACAAGTCCAATACGAAGTGTGAAGACGCGGGGAAGCAGTCCAGACAAAGTCACAAACGGCCTTCACAGAGATCCAAAGGCGTCTGCTTTTCTACACCCTCACAACTACATAACTCATGCTATCGGATTGTGTGCGTATGTCAAAGTTGCTCCCCCCTGCCTCCGCCCCCCCTCCCCTTCTTTCTAACCTGTCTCCGTCTATCTATCAACCATTCTCTGAAAGTACAGAGAACTTCAGCACATCACACCTGCCTTCCCCAGGGCAACGGTGTGAAGGAAAATATCTGTGGGGTAGACTTGACTCCTTCCCTCTCTTAGTTAGTCTGTGGCTGATTGCTCTCTATTTATCCCAGTTAGCCTGAATGGAGGTGGTTGTTTGTTGGAACGTGGCTGTGGAGGTCAACCCCGGTGTGGGGAAAACCACAGGGCTTTGACAGTCTCGCGATTCATTTTCCCATCAGATAGAATCACAAGAAGTTCTCAATGCACAAAATAACAGACTTGCCCACCAAGGTGCAGGGTGACCTACATTTTGTCTGCTGTGCATCTATCTATCTATCTATCTATCTATCTATCTATCTATCTATCTATCTATCTATCTATCTATCTATCTATCTATCTATCTATCTATCTATCTATCTATCTATCTATCTATCTATCTATCTATCTATCTATCTATCTATCTATCAGGCTAAGTGATTTAGCATTCTTCAATTTTTAAGCTACTGCAGCTGATGTAGTAGTCATTATCGTAGATCATAATGCCGCATTTACTGTAACTTGAGCTTTTTTTTCTTCACAGCAGCCTTGCCAAGAACTTGAAATTGTGAAAAATGATTTAAAAGTACGCTTAAGACCTATAATTCCTCCGACACAAAACAAGCCACAAAGGCAAATATCGCACGAGGCACAAACTAAACATTGTCAGTGTTGAGAGGCTCTTCCTGTCTAAAGCCACGTCTGGTCATGTTACTTGAGCAGCATCTAGCAAACCAAAGACAACAAACAGGCATTACATAGGATTATTGAGGAAAACCTGTGCAGACAATGGCCCTCCCTGATACAGCAGGACAGAGATGCATGCAGCAACAGCCACAATGGACATGTGCAGCATGGAGATAGGCAGGCATCAGCTAATTAGCTCAGTAGGAGCGCATTATTGTCTCGGGGTGTGGGACAACTGCACTTCAATGGCGTCTCACTTGTAGATTTGTAC
>JAJHIY020000611.1:175000-210000 GCA_022114975.2 Lampris megalopsis
TTTTTTTTTGTCCTTTCTATTTTTGATGGTGTTGTCTATGCTATGGTTCCAGGTCGCTTTGAGAAGCAGTTTGCCTATCTACAAAGCGAGCGCTCTTCATCTGAAAGTGACAGGCTAATTTAACCATGATAAACACCGTTGAGGAAAAGTGGAGCGAAGCAAATGCATTCTGTGTTAGACTAAAGGTCAGATTCACACTTGTCATTCTGCAAGACATGTTTAGGAAACTCCGCGGAGCAGAAAAAACAACAACATCAATCTGACCTTCTTCAGCGTGTAAGAGACCAGAAAATGAAAATGAAAGAGACCTCAGAGCTCGTTCACGGATATTTTCCAAGATACAGAGAACTTGTGATGATATGGATGCTGCAAAGACATCCTATTTCACAACGAAGAGGCCATTAGAAGACAAGAAAGAAGAAAATCTGTCATTTGTATTTCCAATTTTCCTCCTTTTTCTCCCCAGTTGTATCCGGCCAATTACCCCACTCTTCCGAGCCATCCCGGTCCCTGCTCCACCCCCTCTGCCGATCCGGGGAGGGCTGCAGACTACCACATGCCTCCTCCGATACATGTGGAGTCACCAGCCACTTCTTTTCACCTGACAGTGAGGAGTTTCACCAGGGGGATGTAGCGCATGGGAGGATCATGCTATTCCCCCCAACCCCCCCGACCGACCAGAGGAGGCGCTAGTGCAGCAACCAGGACACATACCCACATCCGGCTTCCCATCTGCAGACACGTCCAATTGTGTCTGTAGGGACGCCCAACCAAGCCGGAGGTAACACGGGGATTCAAACCGGCGATCCCTGTGTTGGTAGGCAACGGAATAGACCGCTACGCCACCCGGACGTCAAGTTCTATTCCTCTCTTGAGAGAGACAGAGTGGATGACGGGTGAAAGCCTCTGTGAAGGTCAAAGCTCACACCTTATTTCTGCAGAAACTCCGGAAGGCTCCTTCAGTGACTAATCTCAGCAGCGTGTCGTGCACAGATCTCTGATAGAACAGGATGTAAGGAGGGTGTAACAAACAAGTCAAACAAATCTGATCATGACAAACTGTCACAGCGCCACTCAAAACACAGATACCGAATGTAAAATGTGGAGAATTATGAGGAAGCTGGGGGAAAAAAATGAAATGATATCAAAATTCATTCACTATCATTATACTCCAATCCCCGGGCATAAGTCATATCTCGAAGATAAAATACTGGAGCAGTATATTTAAAGGTTAATGGCCATGGGTGTACATGTGTGGGAGTCGACACATGTGTGCACACATGTGTACAAATTTGCGTGAATAAGTGCAAGTGTCTGCTCACATGTGCACATATAAGGGAGGACAGATGACGACGACAGATGTGTGTGTATTCGTGCATGTTTGTGTGTGTGTGTGTGTGTGTGGAGGAGGGGTATTTCGTGTGTGTGTGTGCGTGATGGAAGAATGTCAGAGAGACATGAGGACAATGACGGAGCTTTGAGTTTCAGCCCCCCCACCCCACCCACCCACCTACCCACCCACTCACCATCTCCCTACTCCTCCCTCCATCAGTCTCTTCTTCCCTCCTTCCCCCATTTTCCTAAAGGCACAAACTCTGCCAGTTGTCACCTTAGAGTATTGCGAGGCCCGCTGAAGCACTCCACTCCTCGGGAGGAGAATGTCAGCCCAGGCTCGGGGCAGTTTTGACAAACAGAGTATATATTGATACATGATAAAGTATGCTAGAAATCACCCGACTGCTGAGGGCTACTATAGTTTTAATATCATCATTTGAATTAACAAGCATTCTGTGGAGAAATAATGAGCTTTCATTATTCAGAACATCATCCTTACCCCGGCAGAGACTCGCAGGGCTATTAGTGCTTGAGAACTTAATGAAAAGAAGATAAAGAAGGTTTGAGATAAAAGTTTGAATGGCCACACTCGGTAACCAGAGTTAAAATTTAATGCGGCCCCAGTAGATGACGGATGGGCTTCTTATCTGGGGCCTAGGGTACGGGTAGACAGGGGATCCGCCTCGGATGATGCCATTTTACAGGAGGTGAAGGATGTATGGGCACTCCCTCCTGAGCCTCTGTGACAGGACTGATGTGGCATGCAAACCAGGAAGGACCCCCCCCCTACCCACCCCCATGCCCCTCCCACTGCTCAGTGAATCAAGCTAATTTATAGAGGTATATTCTCTACATTAAGATGCCATGGCACCGCTAAATTTCCGCTCCAAAACTCAGACTTTTTGCATCACATGACACTAAACGATATGATAAATGAGTGAAGCTTAATTATCTTGGGCTTGATTGCGAGATTTTAACTCTGGGAATTAGTTGTCAGGGGGGGAAAAAAAGACAGACCAACAACAAACAAAGGTCAACTGATTCTATAATTAATCTAAATAGGTGATATCCATACGCAAAAATCACACCTAATTCACTTGGTTGTCTCCGCTGATTCATTGCATTCCCCTTCGTCTGTCTGCATTGTATTTGCAGGCGTTGTCTAGTGTCTTACTGGTACGATGTGGTAACTCCAAGTGCACATCTGGGGCAAATGCCGTCAGTGCCCTCCATCCACCCTTGTGTTGTTGCCCATTACTTCAAAAACAAGCGTCCTAACCTGTTTCATTCCCTCACTGTGCTCTGACAGTACACAGACCCTGCTGTACTTAATCTGACACAAACTCGGCTGCCAAAAGAGAAAGAAAATAGTAGCCAAACACTTTTGTTTTATTTCACGAGGAAAAGCCAAGCTACCAAAGGGTCATCAAAAATGGAGACGTTTCTAAAATTGCACATTTACAACAATAAGCTGGAGAATGTCACTGTTTTATGTGCAATAGGGCTGGTAGACAGAAAGAGACACATTACAGAAACACGCACATGTAAATATACACCACACACATATAAAAACAAATGTGTGCACGCACACACACACATACAAAAGAACACAGCAGCAGCATCCACTCCCTGAGTCCCCTCCACTTGACGCTGAGTTTGTCCCAAGGGCCTTAAGGGAAGTATGTTTGCTTGCTGAACCATTGTGAAGTCTCCAACAGACATGTCTAGCACGCCGCTGTGCTGGGCTGTGCTGTTCTCTGCTGGAGGAGATCACTGTGAATGGGAGGGGAAATGCATTGATTTGATGAATGAGTGCATATTTGTGGGAGGACTGGTGGCCAATGTGCATTCTGGTGCGAAAAGTTATTATTGTGGCTGGAACTTGACAACAAAGCCCTTAGCTCAATGCGCAGACTGCAAAAAAAAATAAAAAATCACAGCTCAGTCAGACCCTTCACAGATGCTATTCCTCCACATCTATTTATCTTAAGGATGCAAATCTCTCAATGTGGCATTTCTAGATTTTGGTTTACATTAAAGTTAGCGTTGCACGTGTTAAAGTACGAACTCTGGTTTTGGTGTAAGCTACCCTTAGAATGTAATGCTCTTTAGTTGACTCTTTAGTTGGAATCATCTGCATATAGTGAGATTCACATGCTCCCTGCTGACAAATATTGACTCAAACTTTGCTTTTGGGATACAAAAGCAGTAAAACGTACAGAGCGTGGCATATAGATAGGGCTCTTACAGTGCTGTGTCACCGAAGCTGGAATAGTTCACGAAACACGTAATGAAAACCTTGAAACCAAGTTTGAAAATACCTCATACAAGGGGCTAAAAGTGAAAACAATGTCTAAGCCAGGTCTTCAAGTTTAGGTTTTACAGCATCTTCCCATAAGCTTGGGTGACTGAACCCAAAGTATTTCAGTATGTGTTTCCATTTGGAAATGTGCCGCACCTTGTCCCACTCCCACACATCAAGGACACATACATATGCTGCCAATGTGCATTTCAGTTTATAAAACTCCTAAGTTGGCCTATATAATCTTTTTAAAATAACCAATTAATACTTCTACTAGAACAATAAAGTTTGACATCAAACCCAGGTGTTTTATGGAAAAGGGTAAATATCATTTCAATGCATTTTGCTCTGCGGCTTTTACGGTTTGTGGCTACGGAGAGTTCCATACTTCAAAGAAAGTGCTTAATTTTTTAAGTTCCCATAAAGGAGCCTTATCCATGATGGTGACTCCATTTATGGTGGCCATATAACCATAATTAAACACACCCATGTGTCGGCTGCTACAAGCTCTCAACATGGAACAGTGGTGATGTGTCCCGCTAAAAGCAGGAGCCGCAGACCTCTCTGGGGTGTCATGAATTGTCTGGAATTCCGGGTTTCCCTGAAATATTGGTGTACCGGGAAAATTTAAAGGAAAAAAAAATGATTCCGAAATTCTCGTGATATATATATGCATAGTTTATTGCTACCCCAAAACACTGGGTAGCAAAATTGTTTCACTGGAGAATTTAACATAAATATCAATTTATAGCTTTATGAACGTTTGCCATTCTCCCTCTATGACAATACAGCTAGTGTTTCTGGTTACGAATAACTGCAGACCAGAAACTGGTTTAATATGACACCAGATAGCGGGCTTGTTTTAATCATGTATTTAGTAAATGAAAGGAATTTGTAAGACATGCAATGCAGCTAAGTGCACAGATTATTTCAGCCTCTTTAATTTTCTCCTGTTGCATCATTTTTATGGGATGGGGCCAGGATAGCCAGGGGGTGAGGGGATGAGAAGGAGCATGGGATAAACTCTGTGCAAGCACTGACATGCAGGGTCCAGAAATTAGCGAGCAACATGAAACAAAACAAAATCAATCTAACAAACAAAATATTCATTAATCATTTCAATACTCTATACAAGCAGGCAGTGGAATGTATACACACACACACACACACACACTAATATAAATATACCAAAACCCTCACAAATACCCTGATGAGCCAAAACATTATGACCACGGGCCTAATATGCTGTTGGTCCTCCGTGTGCCACCAAAACAGCACCGGCCCGCTGAGGCATGGATACTACAAGACTCCTGAAGGTGTCCTGTCCGGCTCCAAGATATTAGCAGCAGGTCTTTCAAGTCTTGTAAGTTGAAAGATGGAGCCACCATGGATCGGACTTGTCGGTCCAGCACATCGCACAGATGCTCAATCAGATTGAGATCTGGAGAATTTGGAAGCCAGGGCAACACCTTGAACACTTGATCATGTTCCTCAAACCATTCCCCAACAATGTGTGCAGTGTGGTGGGGCACATTGTCCTGCTGAGAGAGGCCACTGCCATCAGGGAATACCATTGGAATGAAGAGTTGTACCTAGTCTGCAATGATGTTTAGGTAGGCGGTACATGTCAAATTGACATCCACATGAATGGACGGACCCAGGGTTTCCCAGCAGAACATTGCCCAGGGCATCACACTCCCTCCACCGGCTTGTCATCTTCCTACAGTGCATCCTGATGCCGAGCGACCTTCTTCCATTGTTCCAAGGTCCAGCTCTGACGCTCACATGCCCATTGTAGGGTGGACAGGGGTCATCATGGGCTCTCTGACCAGTCTGCGGCTACACAGCCCTATATGCAACAGAGTGTGATGCACTGTGTTGTGACATATTCCTCCCATAACCACATCATTAAATTTTTCCGTGAATAGCGCCAAAGTAGACATGCTGTTGGTTTGGATCAGATGGGAAATGCTTCGTTGCCATCGCGCATCGATGAGCCTTGGGCACCCAACACCCTGTCAACGGTTTGTGGTTTGTCCCTCCTCGGACCTCTGTCAGTATGTACTCACCACTGCTGACCAGGAGCACCCCACAAGCCTTGCCGTTTCAGAGATGCTCTGACCCAGTCATCTCGCCATAACAATTTGGCCCTTGTCAAAGTCACTCAGGTCTTTACTGCTGCCCATCTCTCCTGCATCCAACATGTTGACTATGGCAAATGATTGTTCGCTTACCATCAAATCTACCCAGACCTTGACATGTGCCCTTGTTTGGAGATGATCAGCGTTATTCAGTTCACCTGTGAGTGGTCATATTTTGGCTCATCAGTGTAAATGCAAACAAAGTGTGGGTGATATGCAAAGAATTTCAAAAGACAGAGTGATGATGTGAGAAAAAGGAGGAGAGGGATAAATTGGTAGCAAAGGGCAAGAGAAAGTGAGGCAACTTGTAACATCCACCAGAGAGAGAGAGAGAGAGAGAGAGAGTTGAGTTGATGCTATTTGCTCTGCAATATAGAAAATATAATTATCCTGATAAACTAAAGGATACTTTACATCATATAGATATATCACAATATCTGCTTAGACATGCAAAAATACCATGTTTAAGAATCCAACTGAGGTTCCCCACATTGAACTGTTTGAAAATGTAAAGTATGATACCAAACTAAAACTAGTTCTAAAAAAATAAATTTAAAAAAATCACACATCCTCAAATATTTCAGACCTCCTTTTGTGAGAAATTCTAAGTAAAATATTCTTATTATCATTAATTTTGACAGCAAAGTTGTGTATGACAATATGGCAATATCTGAATTTCATCGAAAGAGAAATGCTGATACTGAGTTGTTGCCTGGCCCTGGGTGATGCAACAGAACTGCATATCAGAAAGGTACTGGCAGGTAGTACGGGTTTTTTTTTTTACAAGGTGAGCGTGTCTGAAAAGAGAAGACACCTCATTTAGCTAACTGCAGCAGCGAGCCGCCATCATCTCAAGGGGAATCTTCCTCCTAATTTCCCCTGGAATCACAAACAGCTGTTGTTTAAACTAGATCACATCACCGTCACATGGCTGCGGGGCCCAAGGCAGGAGCTCTGCCGCTGCTCCTCATTGTCACCGCCATTTTTAACGCTGATCCCTTTCAGGTACTTTAATGTTCTCACCGCCTCATGAGACGGGTATGCATGTGTGTGTGTGTGTATGTGTGTATGTGTGTGCAGGGGAGGGGGGGTGTTGTGGGGGTAAGGGCTTGAAATTGAAACCAAAGAATGAGGCATTAGGTATTTCTTTAATAAGCTCTGACCTGAGCCCGTAAAGTGCAGGTAAGCCCGTTGTCCAAGTCTTGGTAATAAAGATGGGATCTGTTTTGCAGTCTCTATCCGTCCTTTTCCTTCCCGGCTCAGGAAGTACAGGCCCCATCCCTCTCTCTCTCCCCTTCTTTCCCAGGATCCCATGTTCATGCCATGTGTTGATGCTGATTGCAAACACATGGTTTGATCTCAATGTAGGCAGACGCTGCAAGCAGGCAAGACATAGCAGACGATCAAATGAAACTTTTTTTTTCTTTTTTGCCGTTGTCTGAAAGCAAAACGTATATTGATTTGACAGAATGAAATGAGTTACAGGTGGTTCCACCTGTATTACTTTAGGTAAAATGTAAAAAAAAATACAGTGAGATAACCTGATGCTACTATTGAATTTATTATCCAGACTTTTCCACATCTAAATTGTAAATTTTATCATTACATTTGTTCATGGTTGGAGTTTTTCTAACTGAGAAATAACAAATAATCCAATCTGACTTGGATTAATAACGACGTGCGATATCAGGCGTTTTCCTTCCCACAAAGGAATTTATAGCAATTCCATTGTGCTAACTTCACACACTGCCTCATTTAAGCTTTGATGATAATTGCCACTACTACCCTCTATTCTCCACTTGTTTGGGTTCGATAGCATTTTATCGAACCTGAATCCAGTATCAAATCTGTTTATCAAATCCAGATCAATTGCAATCCCATATTGAACCTTTTCTGTAAACTGTAAACAAAAAAAAAGCAAATTATTATTTTTGATTCACTGATGTTTAGGCCTGTTTTTGCTGCTCTGCCATGATGTCAGAAGTAAATAAAATTAAACATGCTGCCTCTGTGGGTGTAGACGTACCCACATGACATCACCTGTTCAAACCATAGTAAAGATTTAATGACATTTTACACTATAATACTGTATGTGGTCTTATTTCGCCACAGCAAGTTGCGGAACAAAAGTCTGGATTTTGAAGAAAAAGAAATCTAATAAGAGATTCGTTTAAACCTGCAGTGCGGAAGTTTTGTCTCCCCCTTCTGGCGGTGAGAGAAATTACTTCTCTTCTTTCAGCGCTCTCCAACGAGAAAAAGCTACTCCGATGGTTACCAATGTTTGTGTTCGACGTCAGTCGCTTTCGTTTTATGACTTTAATCCTTCATCTGAATGCCGAGTTTCTTTCTACTCTGGAGAATCTAAAACTTTTCTTGGAGTCTTCCTAGGTTTCCCAAGCCCGGAAGCTTTCCGGGAGAAAGCTCCGAAGGGAAGCCAAACAGTGGTACGCGAACGCCTTCGTCACACGGAAGCAAAGCGATCGTAACGCGTCACTACGCATCACTTCCGGTGCGCCAGCGCGGGAACGTCGCCCCGGACCCCAGATTTAAAACTCCGGTATATACTGCTAAGTAAGGAGAGATTTACCTGGTGGTCCATTATCCAAGCCGCTTATCCAATTTAGGGTCGCGGGATGCTGGAGCCTATCCCAGCAGTCATTGGGCGGCAGGCGGGGAGACACCCTGGGCCGCTGGTCCATCACAGGACCAACACATTCACACCTAGGGACTTTACTGATGTGTCGTAGTTTAGTTTCCGTTATAACGACAGTGACCCCCCCCCCACCAGAGGAGTTAAAACCATATACTGATTTACGGCAGTGCCTTGCAGAGCACGAATAAAGCATGTTAAACGGCTTCTCTGCGTTGAGTCATTTATGGTTAGCTTAGCCAACCAGCGCATGGTACCAGAAGCAAACTGTCTTGGCGACGGCAGTAACGACGATGGATTGTTTAAAACCACCTGAAGGTTTGGAGATGGAAGGCAATGTCAACGCGAATTGGAGAGCGTTTAGACAGCGATTCGTGCTATATTTGTCCGCCATTGGTGCCCGCGACAAGGCAGATGAACGTAAGACTGCTCTTTTACTTACGATTGCGGGTCCATAAGCCATGGACGTGTACAACACGTCCATATTTGCTTCAGAGGGACGACAGAACAGGTTCGATGTGGTGTTGCGGCAGTTTGACGCTCACTGTTCGCCAAAAAAGAACGGGACTTATGAACGCTGTGTGTTGCGTTGCCGTTGCAGCGGCGTTTAAAATGGAAAGCGCAAACGTGCAATTTTGCTGATCTGACTTCATCTATGATCATTAATATTAATAATCAAATTGTTTTTGAAATAAACGACCAAAAAAAAATAATCAGAGCGGTTGAGCTCTCACTTTGGATGGTGCAATTCGGATATGCCAGGCAAGTGAATTAGCCCGGTCTCGCATGAAACCATTCAGCACAAACACTCTTCAGTCGTCCTTGGATATGGAAAGCGCCTCTGTTGATGTGGTTAATAATAACTACATATGAGAGCGTCCCGAGAACGCATTTTCAGCGGAGCGCAGCGAAAAGCTCTTCAATTGCAGTAGATGTGGCACTCGTCATCAGGCTCGACAGTGTCCAGCTTATGGCAAGATATGCCTGAAATGCAATGGGAAAAGTCATTTTACAAGGATGTGTGTTGCAAAAGGAAAGACAGTGAGGCGCAACATTACCGTTGTGGAAGAGGCTGATTGTTCTGAGTTTTTTTTGTTGGCACAATGACAGCTGCGTTGAATACACCTACGGTTAATGCGGTGACAGGTGATAACTGGGTGGCATCTTTGGAAGTAAATGGTGCTCCTCTCTTCTGAAAACTGGACACGGGTGCTAAAGCCAATGTGATTAACATTGAGGACTTTGATAGTTTGAGCTGGAGACCCACTGTAGCAAAGACTGAAAAGCATACAATGGACAGGTCATTCAAACACATGGCAACCGCAAACTCACTGTCAAGGTGAAAGACAAATGCAAATCACTCCCACTCATTATTGTTCCAGAGGATCATGATTCATTGCTCGGAGACAAAGCATGCAAGGACGTAGGCCTGGTTAAGTGTGTGTATGCTCTAACGGACACAAGCAGTATTTCTGAGGAGATTGTTAGTCAATATGATGATGCCTTTACTGGATTTGATACCTTGCCATTTGTTCATTCAATTACACTCACTGATAATGCACGACCTGTGGTTCATGGCTCAAGTTGGGTTCCTGTTCCCCTACGTGATGGCCCTACAAAGAATGGTTGCTTTGGGGGTGATAAAGAAAACCAATTAGCCAACTGACTGGGCCAATTCAATGCTGTGCGTGAGAAAAAAGAGTGGTGAGCTGTATATATGCATGGACCCAAAAGACCTCAATGCCTGCATCAAACGGGAACATTTCCAAATTCCAAAACGTGAAGAAATAGCCAGTGACATGGCTGGTGCTCATTACTTCTCTAAACTGGATGCATCAAATGAGTTCTTCTGGCAAGTGAAACTGGATGAGCCAAGTGCAAAACTTTGTACATTCAATACTCCTTTTGGGAGATACTCCTACCAGAGACTACCCTTTGGGATTAGTTCAGCTCCAGAATTGTCTATGTGGATGATTTGGTGGTTTGGGGCTCTACAATACAGGAGCACAATCAGAGACTTGAACAGATGCTGCAATGTGTACAGCAACATGGTCTTAAACTTAATCGACACAAGTGTCAGTTTGGTGTGAGGGAACTGACATTTCTTGGGGATACGTTATCTCCAAATGGTGTTCAGCCTGATGAGTCAAAAGTTTAGGCATCAAAGCCATGCCAACACCAACTGACAAAAAAGGCCTTCAGCGGGTGCTTGGAATGGTAAACTAACGTGGAAAGTTTATCCCTAACTTAACATGCAGAACAGCACACTTGCGAAAGCTCCTTCAGGCCAAAACTGACTTTGAGTGGACAGCTGCCCATAACGCAAAATGGGGGGACATTAAAGGTGTTTTAGCTCAGGAGCCTGTGCTGACATTTTTTCAAGCTGACAGGCCAAGTGTCAACTGATGCATTGAAAGATGGCATTGGTGCCGTATTGTTGCAACAGCATGAAGGTTCCTTGAAGCCGGTTGCCTATGCATCACACTCTATGGCAAAGGTGGAGTGTCGTTATGCGCAAATTGAAAAAGAGTGCCTTGGACTGGTTTTTGGCTGTGAGACATTTCATGGATACATATATATGGACTTCCATCCATCCATTATCTGAACCGCTTATCCTGCTCTCAGGGTCTCAGGGATGCTGGAGCCTATTCCAGTAGTCATTGGGTGGGGAGACACCCTGGAGGGGCCGCCAGGCCATCACAGGGCCGACACACACACACAGACACACACCCATTCAGACCTAGGGACAATGTAGTACAGCCAATTCATCTGACTTACATGTCTTTGGACTGTGGGAGGAAACTGGGAGCCCTCGGAGGAAACCCACTCAGACACGGGGAGAACATGCAAACTCCACACAGAGGACGACCCAGGATGATCCACCAAGGTTGGATTACCCCGGGGCTCGAACCCAGGACCTTCTTGCTGTGAGGCAACCGCGCTAACCACTGTGCCACCGTGCCACCTGTATATGGACTTGCTAAAGTAATTCTTGAGACAGACCATAAGCCCTTGATAGCCATTGCCCGAAAAAGCTTTAATGATATGTCCCCTTGCATCCAGCGACTGATGATGAAGCTACAAAGGTATGATGCTGTCCTTACCTGTGTGCCAGGGCTTTGTTTGTTGATTGCTGATGCGCTCTCTCTCTCTTGTGCCACTCCAGTCGTGTCTCAGGTGTGCTGTAGCACCACTGAGGTGGATGTTGCTCTGCATGTTCACATGGTGAAGGACACACTCCCTGCCTCTAATCAACAGCTCAGGAAATTAGCAGAGGAGACTTCCAAAGACCCGATTCTCTCCAAAGTAATGAAAAACATGGAGCATGGCTGGCAAAAGGGCTCACCTCTCACTGGCGCATGGTGTGATGCTCAAAGGCAATAGGATTGTGATACCTACCTCAATACGTAAAGAGATGCTGACCAGGGTGCATGAGGGGCATCTAGTGGCAGAGAAGTGAAAACGCAGGGCACGAGAGGCTATCTATTGGCCAATGAAGACATACGTATACCCCTTTCACACTGGCCAAAAATCCCGCTAACATCCGCCTTTGGTGGTCAATGTTACATTGACCAAAGGTGGATGTTAGCGGGTTTTTTGGCCAGTGTGAAAGGGGTAATAGACACAATTGTTGGCAACTGTGTCACATGCCTTCACTTTCATTACAAGCAAACCAAACAGCCAATGATTCTGTCTTGAGATCCCCTCAAAATTGTGGGAGAAGGTTGGGGCTGATCTCTTCTACTGCAATGGAAAGGAATTTTTTAGCCAATGACTACCTGTCAAATTACCCAGAAATAGCTCTACTGTCAAAGACTTCAGCACAAAGTGTCATAGTTCGTCTGAAGTCAGTTTTTGCTAGACACAGCATTCCTCAAGAGGTGGTTACAAACAACGGCCCACAGTTTTCTTGTCATGAATTTAAGCAGTTTGCAAAACATTATGGGTTTAGCCACACAACTTCCAGTCTGCTGTACCCACAAGCAAATGGGAAGGCTGAAAAGGGGGTCCAGGTCATAAAAAGACTCCTGAAGAGGTATGCATAGAGTGATACAGATCCATACCTGTCTCTCTTAGCTTATAGCTCCTCACCTCTCGAAAGTGGCTCTTCTCAGGCTGAGATCCTTATGGGACGGAAGTTGCGCACTAGACTTCCAAAGCTGGACACTAACAACTGTGAGGCAGAGGCCTGGGCTCACATAAGAAGCCTAAAAAACAAACAAAAACTCAGCTATGACAAGGGATCCAAGCCTCTACCAGAGCTGGCGAGGCATGATGTAGTGCACATAGAGGAGCCTGCTGCATGGAGCACAAAAGTGATGGTCCTGGAACAGGTGGCACCACAGTCATATGCTGTGAGAACCGAATCTGGCCAGAATTACCAGAGAAACAGGAGAAGCCTCTTGAAGACAGGAGATACCTTTCAGCTGGACTGGAGTGATGACGTTCAGAATTTCTTAACAACACCCTGGTTAGAGGCTCTGGCTCCAGGTCATCAGGAACTGTCACTTGCCTCCTCTCCTGTGGCATTGCGGGGGCCTGAGTTGGCACCTCCAGCCTTGCGGCAGTCTAAGCGGACTATCAGGTCCCCTGAGCGGCTTGACTTGCAGCTGTGTTTTACAGGCCGTGCCTTTGCAGGGGGCTATAGATTTTTGTTACAAAAATACAACAAAAAAAAGAGTGGGATATATTGTTTTTTTAATGATTCCAAAAAAAAGAAAAAGTTAACCTGTTTACATTATTACAATAGTGACTCCCCCCAGAGGAGTTAAAACCATATTGTGGCAGGATGAGGAAAAAACACAGGAGATGAAGGCGAGTTTGCTGTTTATTCCTCAGCTCCAAAACCCAAACTAAAGCAGGAACAACCCTGCACCAGCAAGCCCGGGAACGTAAACCACGCCCCCAGCTCACAGTCCTGCTGGGTGAGAGGCATAGCCCTTAGTGTCCGCCACACAGCCCCCCCCCCCGAACACCCAGAAGGGACTCCTGGATAGAAAATTAGTGTCTCACTGGAGGCTTAAGCAGCCTGCCATAACGGCTGCGCCGTCCCTCAGCCGAAACAGTAGGTGAAACACTGTCCAAAGTCGGCTGAGAAGCAGAACGCTGAACCCGTGAAGACACTGCCGGGGTCCTGGAAGGAGGACGACCCCGACGGGGAACCTGGGCCGGAAACACAACTTCGCCTGCCACCCTGTGCGCCGGTTTAAGCCTATCAAGCGTGACACGCTCCCTACGCCCACCCATATCCAGCACAAAACCCTTAGGACCCGTCTCAAGAACCCGAAATGGGCCATCGTATGGGGGTTGGAGGGGCGAGCGGTGAGCATCATGCCGTACAAAAACAAAACGAGCCGACATGAGCTCCGCAGGCACGAACGACCGCGGAAAACAATGGTGAAGGGGGCTGGAACTCGAGTGCTGTCGGACAAAAAAGGATAAACGGACGGACGGGGTCGAGGAGCGGAACTCCCAGGCAAAAATTCCCCAGGGACGCGGAGCGGCTGACCGAGCACCAGCTCAGCGGGCGAAGCGTCGAGGTCCTCCTTAGGAGCCGAACGCAACCCGAGCATAACCCAAGGTAAACGATCCACCCAGTTACCATCCGAGAGCGCAGCACGCAGCGCTGCCTTGAGCGACCGGTGAAAACGTTCACACAAGCCGTTAGCCTGAGGCTGGTACGCGGTAGTGCGGTGTACCTGCACACCCAAGGATCGCGCAAGCGCCGACCAGAGCTCTGACACGAACTGGGGGCCCCTGTCTGAGGTGATATCTGACGGAGCGCCGAAACGGGCGACCCAGGAGGAAAGAAAAGCGCGTGCAACATCCGAGGATGTTGTGGAGGACAGAGGGACAGCCTCTGGCCACCTGGTGGTCCGATCCACCATTGTGAGCAAGTGCGTAAAACCCTGTGAAGAAGGTAGAGGGCCCACCAGGTCTACATGCATGTGGTCGAAACGTCTGGCCGGGATCGGAAACGGTTCGAGGGACGACTTAGTGTGCTGGTGGACCTTAGCGCGCTGGCACGCTACACATGCAGCGGCCCACCCCTTTACGTCCTTGCGGAGGCCAGGCCAGACGAACTTGGAACCGACCAACTTCACTGACGCCCGAACTCCAGGGTGCGAGAGGGAGTGAATCGAATCGAAAACTCGACGGCGCCAGGCCACTGGAACAACGGGGCGGGGACGGCCGGTGGAGACATCGTAGAGGAGGGCAGGACTGCCTTCCTGCATCACAGCGTCCTCTAGCTTGAGACCGGTACCCGTTGACCTAAGGGCAAGGACGTCCGGGTCGCTGGGCTGGTCGGCAGCCATAGCGGAGAAATCCACACCGAGGTGCACAGGACACACAAGCACACGCGACAGACAATCAGCAACAGGGTTGGACTTCCCGGCCACATGCTGAATGTCCGTTGTGAACTCGAAGATTGCCGCTAGGTGGCGCTGCTGACGAGCAGACCACGGCTCAGTCACCTTGGACGTGGCGAAAGTCAGCGGTTTATGATCCACATAAGCCGTGAATGGGCGACCCTCCAGCAGGAAGCGGAAATGCCGGGTTGCAAGGTGCAGTGCCAGCAATTCCCGGTCAAAAACGCTGTACTTGCGCTCGCTATCTCGCAGTTTGCGGCCAAAAAATGCGAGTGACTGCCACGCATTCGCCACACGCTGTTCAACCACAGTCCCCACGGCTATGTCAGACGCATCGGTTGTTAAAGCTATGGACGCCGTGGGTGTGGGATGGGCGAGGAGGGCAGCGTTAGCCAGGGCGCACTTAGCTCCGTCAAAGGCCTGGACCCGTTCGGGAGTCCAGTCGACAGGGTCGTTAGCCTTCTTAAGCCGCAGGGCTTCGTAAAGTGGCTGAAGGAGGTGGGCAGCGCGAGGGAGGAAACGGTTATAGAAATTTACCATGCCCAAGAATTCCTGCAATGCCTTAACAGAGACTGGGCGGGGAAATTCCGCCACCACTTGCACCTTAGAAGGCAACGGGACCGCGCCTTGCGGCGAAATGCGGTGACCCAAGAAGTCAATCACCGGCAGTCCAAACTGACGCTTGGCCGGGTTGACTATCAGGCCGTGTTCGTCCAAACGACGGAAAACCTGTTTCAGGTGCGCCAGGTGCTCTTCAGCTGACGGACTGGCCACTAATATGTCGTCGAGATAAACGAACACGAAATCAAGGTCACGCAACACTGAGTCCATCAGCCTCTGAAAGGTTTGCGCAGCCCCCTTCGAGACAAAAGGCATGCGCATGAACTCAAAAAGCCCAAATGGGGTGATCACTGCTGTCTTGGGCACGTCCTCTGCGCGCACGGGAACCTGATGATAGCCGCGCACCAGGTACACCTTAGAGAAGATAGTGGTACCCGCCAGACGTATGGAGAAGTCCTGTATGTGTGGGATGGGATAGCGGTCATTGGCGGTGACGTTGTTCAGGCGGCGAAAATCGCCGCAAGGCCGCCACGACCCCACCATCCGCCTTGGGCACCATGTGAAGCGGCGAGGCCCACGGGCTGTTGGAACGCCTCACTATACCCAGACGCTCCATGATGGCGAACTCCTACTTGGCTGTAGCCAATTTTACCGCGTCGAGGCGCCGCGCGCGCGCAAAAACTGGCGGTCCCAGAGTGGGAATGAAATGTTCTACCCCGTGTTTAGTAACCGCGGTGGAAAAGGCAGGCGTAGTCACCGGTGGAAAATCCGCCAGCAAACGCTGAAAAACATTCCCTAATGCTAAAACGTTAGCGTGTGTTAACGGCCCGGCTCCCCCTGTCTCGCACGGAACAGTGGCGAAAGACACAGCATCAATTAAACGGCGGTTTGCAAAATCAACCAGCAGACCATTAGCACACAGAAAATCCGCGCCGATAATAGGAACAGTAATGGCGGCGACTACAAAGTCCCACTCAAAATGGCGCCCGTGGAAACAAACAGTCACCAACCTTGTGCCAAACGTCGCAGTGGACGAACCGTTAGCTGCATTTAACTGTGGGCCGCCGCCTTCGGTCGACCTGTCTGTCTTAGCAGGAGGGAGTAGGCTCTTTTGCGAGCCTGAGCACCAGAAACCGTCTTCCTGACATCGTGTCCTTAATGAAGAGCAGCTCACTATGTCCGCCAGCGCCCACAGCTGCTACTGAGCGCTGGCCCTGGAGTTTCCCGCCGCCTCAAACGTACATGGAGGGACGCAGCGCCTCGCCTTGCCGCCGAACCGCTGGTGGAAGAAACAGAGGCCGCTCCCGCGCCGTCTCCGGGCAGTTACTCCAGCCACCAGCGCCGGGTCCGCGTCCTCCGACGCCGGCTGCAGAGGCTCAGATGCCACACTCTGCACAGAGAACTGTCTGGTAGCCAGCAGCACCCGATCGGCCTCCTCAGCCAAACCTCGGCAGTCACCAGCGGCCAGACACGGGGAGTTAGCCAAAGCCGCGCGCACAGGAGACGGGAGCTGGCGCAGGAAAATGTGCGGGAAAAGGAATCCGCCTTCGTCCGAGCCTAGCAGCGACAGCATATTGTCCATGAGATCCACAGCCGTCCCGTCGCCCAAACCGGATAGGGAAAGGATTCTATCTGCCCTCTCTGCGGCAGATAGACTGTACCTCCGGAGCAGAAGATGTTTGAGGGCGACGTATTTACCGTGTTGCGGAGGGGCGCGCAACAGCTGCATGGCCCGGCGTGTGGACTGCTGGTCCAGCGCAGCGACGACCAGATAGTATCTGGAGTCGTCCGCGGAGATTCCACGCAGGTGGAACAGCGCCTCGACATGCTGGAACCACCAAGCCGGGTCGCTCTGCCAGAACTCTGGGAGTTTCACAGCCGCGGCGAGAACGGCTGGCTGTGAGAGTTGGGGCGGCGTGGCCAAAGTGGATTCACACTCATCTTCTGCTCCAAACATGTTCAATTCGGGGTCACCAATGTGGCAGGATGAGGAAAAAACACAGGAGACGAAGGCGAGTTTGCTGTTTATTCCTCAGCTCCAAAACCCAAACTAAAGCAGGAACAACCCTGCACCAGCAAGCCCGGGAACGTAAACCACGCCCCCAGCTCACAGTCCTGCTGGGTGAGAGGCATAGCCCCTAGTGTCCGCCACAATATCCTGATTTACCGCAGTGCGTAGCAGAGCACGAATAAAGCATGTTAAACGGCTTCTCTGCATTGAGTCATTTATGGTTAGTTTAGCCAACCAATACAGGGACAATTTAGTATGGCCGATTCACCTGACCTACCTACGTAACGGTGATAGGCTTAATAATTGTGTCAAGCCCTTTGGCAAGGGTTTGAATGTCATGTGCACTGATTTATATTTAAAAGTCCTGCGCTCTAGCTTTAACTCGGAGCTTACCAATCAACTCAGAGCTCGTTCCAAAACAGAACCAGGTATCAAAACTCCAACCTTATTCCCCACCACGCCACGACGTGCACAGCCCACTCTCTGCTTTGGATATTCACCAATCAGCAACCAGCTGTCAAACTGTCACGGAGAATCATGGGTCATTTTCCCCTGGCTCTCTGCATGGACAGGAAATAGATTTAACTGGCTGCTGGACTAGAAACGTACTGTTTTTGTTTTTCCTTTCTATTTTCTCTTTTCTTTTCTACATCACAAAATTAATAAAAATCTGTGTTAAAGGTAGAATGAGTAGGATTTGTCGGTTGCGGTTTGTAAACACAACATTCAAAGTTTGCTCCTCCTCCCCGTCTCAACGTCACCAGAAGCGCGCGCCCCCTGACCGCAGTTCCCAGAACACGTCCCAGTGTAGAGGCCAACTCCGTGTCGCTCTTCATCCCCATCCTCTCCTTCAGTGCTCGCCAGCCGGTGAAAGACTCGTTTTGGAACGACCTTTGTCCGCTTGGCGTTTTGCCTCGCTATATTTGCGTCTTTTTGGCGCATCCTTGTCGTATCCTCCTCTTGGATGCGTGCTTACGATCTCGATCTGGCCCTTGGTCGCTACGTTTATACAGAGTCCCCCTGCCCAAAGGTTAACGCAGAATCGTCCCGTACACAGCAAAATAAGAAAATACAGGCAGAGGAAGGGGTCTCTGCAGATACAGACACCACCACACACGTCTAGTCATAAGTGATGATTATTTTTGTTTTTTTAATAAGATGTTGTTTAGATTTCTTAATATATACAATATACACTTCCCGCATCAACAAACCAAAGACCCAGTCTTAACAAACCAAAACACGACAGAAAGACAAACCATAACAAAAAATAACATAACACGGCAACATGCATTTACCTCATACATCAAACAAACAAACTCGACCTCAATATCTTCATATCTGATCAACTTAAATGAAACTGGTGACCTGTCCTGGGTGTTTCCCCGCCTTCCGCCCAGTGAGCGCCGGGATAGGATCCAGCACCCCGCGGCCCTAATAGGATAAGCGGCTTGGATAATGAATGAATAAATAAACATACACATACATCACATATAACTTGAATACTGTTCCTCTCTATCGAGTTCCCCCATCTTTTATCCTTCACCAACTCAAATTTGGACCGAAACAATACGGTCTTTTAGATTTTGACCATTTAACTGTTATGTCATCGGTGGCATTATTGTCCACTTACATTCTAACAAAAAAAAAAAAAAACAGCAAGAGAAAAAAAAAACAGAAATCAGAAAACAAGGTGGCTATTGTCTTTTCCATTTTCAAATAACACATTTCTTGTTTCCAGTGTAGAAACGTAGTGTTTTAGTATTAGTTTCTTTAATACAATTGATGAAAAAAGAATAATCCAACTCCATGGATACCGCACTGCATCCTGTAACATATGTTGAAATATGCAAATTGATTAATTAAAATTAAAATTTTACCCCAAATACGTCTGATAACCAATGTTCTATATCAAACCATATCTTCTGAATTTTGCTACAGCTAAAAGTGTGGATCAATGAATCTAATTCCACATCTAAATCAATTTCCCAATATTTTTCTATCATATTTATTAATCCCATCTCTTGTACAGTAAATTCTGTATATTATTTTATATTGGATTAAGCGTATATTTTCATTGGCCATAATACCTCTCTTTAAGTTCCACAGAATGTGATTTCAGCAGGATTCTATAAACTTTACCTGTTAATTTAGTACCTGTTACTGAATCAAATGTAATTTCCTCTAAATTGCTCTGTTGTCCAAATTAATGTAAACCAAAGGTTTGCATATACCTGAAAAATGCAGACCAAATTTGCTCTGCAGATCATTCCAAGAAATACATTTGTTTACATTCATTAAATCATTTACGGTTTCTGTACATCTATCCCTCCATTTAACCCAGCTTAATGGTGAATTTTGAAGAGCTGTCCTTGGATTATTCCAGCACTCAACATCTAAAGCCCTGAGAGGGAGATGCAGACTGTGACTGTGAGATCCAATGAGACCGGTCCAAGATTCAAGATTGCAGTCCCCGACTGCTAGATTGTAAACACAATTGCTACTTTTTCTCCCCACAAAATAAACCCCTTTTCTGTACCATATTAAATGGAATAACACACCATTCAATCTGGAGGACCTTGGGGACTAGACTGATGAATGTTTCAACCAACTCTACACCATGAACGGCACTAAAAAAGGCCAAGACAAGGACAATTTCCCATCCAAAACAACCACCAACAGATACCAGCAAACTGACTTCATTCAAAGCTGCCTGGACAAATTATGCTGTACTGAGTTCAGTGACATTTTACTCTCAATTGACAATAAACTCTCTGGACTAGATGCAAGAATAACTCTTGTCGAAGTGATTCACAACGAATTCCAGCAGCTACGCAATAGACTGGAATTCAGCCAGGAACAAATAACCACTCTGGTTAAAGAAAACAACCCTTCAACACTCCGTTACCTCCCTCACTACCCAGCTTGCCTCCGTTGTTAATGAAAACAAGCACATGAAAGAAACTATAATCGATCTACAATCACACAGCATGAGAGACAACCTTATTTTTTCCGGTATCCAAGAGTGGACACACGACGACATCCCAGACCTGTTGATAAAGCAATTCGTGACCATGAATTCCATCGAGTACACTGCATGGGAGCAAAATAACTTCACGAACAAACACACGCGACTCATAGTAGCAAATTTGCTACTATTGGGTCATTTGAAGTGTTTGAAGTGTTCGAAATTTCGAACACTTCAAACAAAAACTGGTACAACGTCACGGCAGACAACTGAAAGGCATGGACTATGGACTTAATGACCAGAAATCCTGGACAGATGCAAAATACTATCCCCAATAAGAAAACAGAACATACAGGTTGGAAAAGGCAGTCATTTCAGTCGATATGTTGTATATTGATGGTAAACACTACCGTGACAAAAGAAAACCTGGCTATTCTACCCCCAACACCCACAACACCCCCCTCCCCAACAATAATTACTCGCTCTCTGGCCCCCTTAACCCCCCCAACTCCTCTCTGTTCACTTAACGATGCCGAATTGTATTTATAAAGAAGCACTTTGGTTTTACCAGGCACCTTAGCACTTGAACTTATGTTTCTGTATATTATCTCTTCCTTTTTGTTTTTTCGTCTAACCTGTTTTCTTTGTTTTTCTTCCTTTCTTTATACCAGACCCCTCATCCAAAATACACATACATCTCTGAGGACCAATATCTTCCCATTCTCTCATGAACATGCACACACACGCACACGCACACACACACACACACACACACACACACACACACACACACACACACACACACACACACACACACACACATTTCACTCATACTCTACACGTATGGTTGAACACTTGCCCACTATCTATATACATACATACCCAGACACATACGCACATATGCCCACACATACACACACAGACATTCATAAAGAACAAAAACTATTCAAACAACAGATTCCCGTTTCCTGTCACTATGAACTCGTTTGAATTTGCAACTCGGAATATCCGTGGAATTGGTTCACAGGCAAAAAGACTTGAGGTATTCAACTGCATTAACAACTTACAAGCAGATATTAACAAGAAATCTGACTACTTGTAATTTATGATAATGGGCTATACAAAAAAAATGGACTTGACTTGACTATCATGAATTAAGAACACCACAATTTAATCAAAGCTCCGTCCATTTCAACTCCAAAGAGGGATAACCATTTAATACACAAAAACACCTCATTTATTCAAAACAACACCCTCACAGATCCTGAAGGATGATATGTCATAATAAATATCACAATACATAACGGCCAAATCACTATTGCATGTATCTACAGCCCAAATAATGATGACTCATCCTTTTTCTACACCTTTTTCCCCACTCTCTCCAATCTATCTGATTCCCCGATAATAATCAGGAGATTTCAATACAGTCATGAACCCATCATTAGATGGGTCTAACAATTTAAATAGAAATAATTAAATAGTTCATGAGGGATTTTGTTCTTGGCAATGGTTGGCGATTAAAACACCCGACTGCTCGAGAATTTTCATTGTTTTCACCGGTTCATCATGCCTACTCTCAGTAATTCACCAGTAATTCAATTATTTCCAGAATCCCAGACATACTAATACACCCCATTACCATTAGTGATCATGCTCTCATCTCCCTCACCTGGAATATCAACCATTCTTGTAAACCATCCTACAGATGGCAATTTAATACATCTTTACTTGATGACCCTGACTTTGATAATTATATTAAAAGAGAGTGGGCTTCCTTCCTTGAAATAAATGATTCACCGGAAATAGCACCATGACTACTTTGGGAAATGGGCAAAGCAGTATTAAGAGGAAAAATCATATCATATTCCACACACAAGAAAAAGACAGAGAACGATCAGTAAATGTATTTAGAACCAAAGTTTAAAGAACTAGAGAACATCAATGCAAATAATCCCACTGCACAAATCGAGATTGATTTGTATATGAAATACAATTTGCAAGTGAATGAGTACACAAATAGAAAAACTCCATTCCTCCTACATAGACTTAGACTCAAAAAAATTGAATATAGTAATACGTCTGGAAAATACCTGGCAAACCAAAAGAAAAAGCAACAATCTCAAAGATTATGAACTCAGCAGGGAAGATCATGCAGACAGACAGCTGAGGAAATAAATAAGACCTTCCAAGATTTTTATACCAACCTATACCCATCAACAAGTAAACAAAGCCAAGTAGACATTGACATATTTTTAAGCAACATTGATTTACCACAACTTACTGATGACCAAGCTAATGCACTTGAGAAACCGTTTGTAATAGCAGAATTCCATAATGCACTCAAACTCATGCCTAGCAATACAACACGAGGTCCTGATGGCTTCCCTGCTGAGTTCTGTAAACAATTTTGGAATGTTCTGGCCCCTGTTTTCAAAAGTTTAACAACTGAAATTAAACAAAAATCCAAACTGCCCAAAGGCATGAACACTCCTACAATCTCTCTTTTACTAAAACCTGATAAAAACCCCACCTTCCAATTCAAGCTATCGCCCCATATCTCTAATCAATACAGACACAAAAATCATTAGCAAAACTCTTGCATCACAAATTGAGACAGTCACTCCATCTGTCATCCACTCAGACCAAACTGGCCTTATCAAAGGAAGACACTCATCTAACAACCTACGCAGATTATTTAATTCAATAGATATTTCACATAAACTCACTAACAGCCATAGTTTCATTGGATGCAGGAAAGGCATTTGATAACGTAAATTGGGGATTTTTATTTTCCACAATAAAACATTTTTGGTTTTGCTGAATCATTTATCAATTGGGTGAGGATTTTGGACATCACTGATGGCAGTGCTCACCACCGATAGACTAGCACTTCAGTTTACACAGGGGTACTAGGCAAGGATGCCCACTCTCCCCATCTTTATTCACAATTTTAATTGAACCATTTGCAGCAGCTATCCGTCCGAAATAAATAAATGAATTAAATAAATAAATAAATAAAACACCACAGGCATAAAAAAAGCATCATAAGATCAGGCTTTATGCAGATGACATTTTACTTTACCTACAAATCCTTCCTCTTCACTACGTGGAACCATCCATCTCATTAACACTTTCTCTAACTCTCATTACACTATCAACTGGTCTAAATCCACCATCCTCCCACTGACGTGGCAGTCCACACACCACTTCTCTCTCTGTGTGCTAGTAACATCACATATTTAGGAGTCAATATTATCCTCAGGCTGTCAGAGTTTGTCAATTTTAACTTCAACCCACTCTTTAAAACAGTAGACAACAATTTTCATGTTGGATGAATCTACCAATATCCCTCATAGGCAGGATTGCTATAATTAAAATGACCATATTAGAGAGAGATCCCTCCTCTTTTGCTCTCCCTGAAATGTCTTCCTATTTTTTCTCCCTATTAAAGCGTTTTTTTTTAGGGAGTTGTTCCTTATCCGATGTGAGGTTCTAAGGACAGTATGTTGTGTTGCTGTAAAGCCCCCCGAGGCAAAGTTGTAATTTGTGATATTGGGCTATACAAATAAAATTGACATGACATGACTTGACATACTACCCATGATAAACTACCTATTTTCCAAGATCCCTTCAAGCCCCCACCCTCCTGGTTCAAATCCCTAGACTTCATCATCTTAAAATTCTACTGGAAAAACAAGACACCTAGAATCGAGCTACTTTACAAAAATCCATAATCCAAGGAGGTCTGGAAGCACCAAACTTTCTCCATTACTTCATTGTCCACCAACTCCCATACATTCACAAACGGAGCAATCCCAATCAATCTGATAACTCCTGGATAGACAGAACAAACATCCATCCATTATCCTTCCATAAGGTGGAAGGAGTACTTCGAGGAGCTGATGAATGAAGAAAATGAGAGAGAGAGAGAGAGAGAGAGAGAGAGAGAGAGAGAGAGAGAGAGAGAGAGAGAGAGAGAGAGAGAGAGATTTTTGATTTTTAAAAAGTGACTTTTATTTTAGAAAAATACAATCATATTCAAACCACAAGCCAATAAATAAATTGCGTAGAAAATAAAAGGTAAATCACATCAGTTCTCCAGAAAAAACAAGTTGGTCATCTTTTACTGAGCACAACACTTCCCTGTAAGCCCAGATAGCACTGAATTGCTGGGTATCTTTCATTTCTTTGTAATAATTGAAATCAAGAATCATCCTGGCTTTTACCATTCTAGTAAACAGCAGCTTTACCTCAGTGTCTACTGAGTCTTCTATCTTTCTTTTTCTGCTTATATATATGGCCAGTTTCGCTTGTCCCAGGATGAAATTCATCAGTTGACATTTGTCTTTCACAGTACGTTTATACACAAACCCCAGAATGAAAGTGTGCTTGGAGAAAACCTCCCCTACCTTTCTGAATAAACTCTCCAACAGCATGAACAGTGGTACCAGGCGCACGCACTCCAGGTAACAGTGGAAAACAGTTTCTTTGTAAGGGCAAAAAATACATTTATCACTCACACCCTGACCAATAACAGAGAGAAAAGCATTAACTGCTACTATCCCATGCACAATCCTCCACTGCAAGTCAGCAACCTTCTTTGTTAATGGCGGTTTATAAAAACCCCTCCAAGCAGGTCTGACATCGACTCCCAAGCCCAGATGACTTCGCCAAGGTGTGTCGACTCGGTCGTGTAGTTTACCTTTGTTTAGACATTTAACCATCGTTCCATACAGTAATTTGCCCTTTGCTTCTTCTAAATTTAGAAAAGTACTTCTCTTCTCAGTAAAAAAAAAACCTGAACAGTCATCAAAGCTGGGACGAATACTTAAACAAGGAAAAGGATCATCGACATTAGGCACGATCAAACCATTGCTGTATTCATTTAACAGGACGGATTCATGTCTCGTCAGACAGCGTCTCCAGTGGTCAAGCAGCCTGTTGATGATCCTCACAGAACGCACTCCCAGACCAGCCGCAAGAGCAGCTGCATTGCACAAGTCAGGTCCAGCAGTGTGCACCACCGATTCAAGGGTTAGAAAACCTGCTCTGCAAAACACTTCTGTGACTGCCGATCCTGCCCAGCAGGGTGTGTTCAGACGTCCTCCATGCGCCACAGGCTCCCTCAACAACCAGTACAGGGAGTCGCATTGCTTTGTCCTCTCTTTCACCACCATCTTCCACACTGTGAAGACACCGCGGTAGAAAGGTGGCAGGGTTTGGAACTTCACAGTCTTCAAATCCATGAGGAACAGTGAGTCATGCAGTCCCAAACCACCAAACTTCTGCAACACTATGTGTGCCAGTGGTCTCCACACCAAGTCTTTCGGGCCATAAAGCAGTCTCTGGAGGAATTGAAGGCGGAACGCCGCGCCTCTACTGGCCAAATGTGCAAGTCCTTGTCCTCCTTCCTCCTTTGGGAGAAAAAGGACAGCCTGGGGAATCCAATGTAAATTATCCCAAAAAAAATCAACTAAAACAGCTTGAATTCTTGCAAGTAAATTTGAAGGGGGGTCAACACAAACTAATCTGTGCCATAATGAGGAGGATACTAGATTGTTGATTACAAGCGTCCTCCCTCTGTAAGACATGCTTGGCAGGAGCCACTTCCACCTTTTAAGCCGGCCTTCTATTTTTTCTAAAATGTTTTCCCAGTTCTTTTCTAACACAGATTCTTCACCCAAATAAACTCCCAAGTACTTTATCCCTCCTTTTTTCCAAATCAGCCCTCCCGGTAGAACTAAATTGTCAAGTGGCCTTTTCCCAAACATCACGGCTTCACTTTTTTCCCAGTTTACCTTAGCAGATGACAAACTATTGAAAAGACATACAGTCCCCTCCAAGGTATCAATATCACTCTGTTTGTTGATCATTATCATAACGTCATCTGCATATGCTGAGACCTTCACAGCTGTGGTACAACCTGGGAAAAAAACACCTGAGAGTTTTTCCCTGAGTTTGTGAAGGAAAGGCTCAATGGAAAGGGAGTACAGCATTCCAGAGAGTGCGCAACCTTGACGTACTCCCCTCTGTACAATGAAAGGTGCAGCCAAACCACCATTAATTTTTAGTATACTCACAATGTCACGGTACAGTACCTGGATCTTGGCTATGAAACCTGGGCTGAACCCAAAGGCATTTAGCGTCTGCCACAGGTACTTGTGTTCAACCCGGTCAAAAGCCTTTTCCTGGTCTATGGAAATGAGACCAGTATCTACACCCAATGACCCAGAGAGTTCCAAAATGTGCCCAATTAGTGTGATATTGTCACTTATTAACCTGCCGGGCACACAGTAAGTCTGGTCAACATGAATGGCCCTACTCATCACCTCTCTAAGTCTAGAGGCTAAAACTTTAGAGAGGATTTTATAGTCCCCACACAGCAGAGATACAGGTCTCCAGTTCTTCAGGTCTTGTAGATCCCCCTTTTTCGGCAGCAAAGTGATAACTGCCCTTCTACAGCTCAGCGGTAGCTGTCCTCTGCACAAACTGTCCTGAAGCACCTCCAGCAAATCTTCGCCGACCACAGACCAGAAAGACTTATAAAATTCAACAGGCAGGCCATCAATGCCAGGTGCTTTACAATTGCCCAGGCTCATGAGAGCAGTGTACAGTTCATTCAGAGACAGTTCTGCATCTAACACCGCATTGGTATCACCGTCCACCTGAGGAAGCCCAGCATAAAAAGAACTGGCCAACTCTGCATCCTCCACAAATTCACTTTTAAACAGGTCGTTGTAGAAGGAGGTGGCATATCTGCGGATCTCAGGGGTTCCCGTTATTGTGGTTCCATCGCCAGAGCGTAACGAATGAATGATCTTCCTCTGACCATTCCTTCGCTCCAAACCAAAAAAAAACTGTGATGGGGCATCCATTTGAGACACATTCATGAAACGTGAACGGACCAGAGCTCCCTGTGCTGTAGTGCCCAACAGGTTGGCTAAGGCAGCCTTTTTAGCTTTAAGGGCTTCAATATGCCCTTGATTTCTTGTAGAATCCACTAAACCCTGTAACTCTACTACTTCAATCTCCAGGTCTTTAAGAGATCTGGTAATGTACTTGGTGACATTGCGAGTATACTCCTGACATAATTGTCTTATCTTGCTCTTTCCTACATCCCACCATTGCTGTAATGAAGAAAAAGTGGTCTTGCTTTTTCCATGCAAAGCCCAAAGAAACTCAACAGCCTCTCTGAAAGTTCTATCATGTAGAAGACCAGTGTTAAAATGCCAATATGCACTCCGTACTTTAACATGCTGAATGAAAAAAGAGCACTGAACAAGACAATGGTCAGAAAAACCAACAGGAGTTATTTGACTTGATTTAAAGATCCCAAAATTATGTTTGAAGCAATAAAAACGATCAAGTCTGGCCAGAGATAACAAATTATCCTTGGAGTGACTCCACGTGTACTGCCTGTCACTCTTGTAAAAACCTCTCCAAACATCCTGTAGGCCATGGGTTTCAATCAACCGCTTAAGTTTAGCAGATGAAGCGGGATGAGGCTCCAGATGGTTCCTGTCTAGTTTGGCATTTTCCGTGCAATTGAAATCACCTCCCAGAAACAAAAAGAAATCGGTACAATGGTGAATTACATCACATAAGGTGTTCAGCAGTCTCATTCTCTCAACGCCCGAAACTGGGGCATAAACATTCACAAAAATCAATTTCGCACCCTCATATTGTACTGTGACTTTTAGAATGTGACCACACACTATCTCTTCTACCTCAGAAGAAGAGGGACTGAAACCCTTAGAGAAAAGCACACCAACGCCGCCACTGTTAGTTAATTTGTGGCTTAGGAAGACCTCCCCAGGCCACTCCTTCTTCCAGTCACTTTCATTCACAGCGTCACTGTGAGTTTCTTGAATAAAGACCACATCCAACCCTTTCAATTCTACCAACTTGAAGAGAGAAGCTCTCTTCACATCGCTCCTGGCGCCATTTAGGTTTAAAGACCCTATCTTCAAATCAGCCATGAAAGGGAAAGAAGTTGTCTCTGCAACAAGAAAAGCACATACAAACAATATGAGGAGAACAAACTTTGTCTTAATCATCACTGATTAATTGTGCCTTGACTTTTGTCGTGATTTTCTTGAGCCGGTAAACCTCTTGGTCAGTGAAAGCCCCCTCTTCCTTCCTCAGTCGTGCCACAGACCTGACGAAAGATCTCAAATCGGGGAAGAACTGTTCGGTTTTAACCGCCCTTTGCCCTTTAGTGTCAGTTAAGAATTTCCTAATTGTCTCGAGGGGATAAAAAATGGTTTCATCCTCTTGTGATGGTGTCCACTCACTTTCCTCATCCGAGGAATCATCCAACACTTTCTTGGCCTTGGCACTACCCTGCTCTTTGTCAGACATTTTCCTTTTACTGCGTTTAGCCGTTAAACCAGTCTCCTCCGTAAACATGTTGCCATCTACCAGTTCCTCACTGACCACACTTTCCACACTCTGACCACAGTTCACTTTACCTTTATCACATTTCCTTTCCTCTGCCAGCTTACATTTTTCCGGTTTCTCTCTGGTCTGGGCATTATCGGCATCATTTCGACTCGTAGCTTGGTCCTGTTCCGCACTCTGCTCCCTGTCCTGCGTGTCTGCCTCGGTCTCCTCTACTTTCTCAGCGGACTGCTGTGCACTGGGCGAGTCAGACTCGGCTTCGGGCCGCGGCGCGTCGGGCCGCGGCGCTCCGGGCCGCGGCGCTTCGGGCTGCGGCGCTTCGGGCTGCTGCGCTTCGGGCTGCGGCGCTTCGGGCTGCGGCGCGTCGGACCGCGGCGCTTCGGGCCGCGGTGCTTCAGGCTGCGGCGCTTCACGCGGGTTCGAGCTGGTCTGCTGTCCGGCCTCAGGGCAAGACCGAACCACATGTCCTTCTGCACCGCAACCGAAGCATTTCATCGTCTCAGAGGTGGCAAACACGGTATAACTAAAACCGTCCACTTTGAACGTGAAAGTCAGGTTTAAATCGCCCGTGTTGTCCTTAAGGATCATGAACGCCTGTCTTCTGTGACACACAACGTGTCTTAGTTTTGGCGACTTGGACCCCAGCAGAACCAATTTAATGGGGGACACCAGCTGCCCGAAACGCGACAGCTCCGTGGCCAACACTTCATTCTTAATGAACGGAGGCGCGTTTGAAATAGTGACCTTCTTTGCCAGGTTCACCAGCGGGAGAACAGGGGTGAAAGAGTCGCGAATCACGACGCCATTTTCCACAACCTTTCCAACTTTGGCCACGTCATCTAAGAAGATGACAACAGCTTTGTTCATACGCGAAGCAGACTTCACACTTTCAAACCCGACAACCTCTCCGACAGCATAGCTGGCCTCCTCCACTGAACAGCCGACACTCGGCAATATCTTAACCGCATGGCGGCGTGTCAGCTTCTCCAGCTCCGCACTACTACTGACAACGGGCATAGTGCCCGGCTGCCAACCGCACCACCAAACTACACCCCAAAAAAATTGACCACCTAACAACAAACCAATCACGAAAATAGATACAGAAAAGAAAGAGAAAGCATGAAAATTTTCACTCACACCGAAGCAACAAACGCCGTCGCTCCGTTCACTCACTCGCACTTCCGCTCAGAGAGAGAGAGAGAGAGAGAGAAGGTTGGATGATGTGGGAATAGTGAATCAGGAAGTGCGGTGGATTAGCAAGGAGGAAGTGAGGGCAGCTATGAAGAGTGGAAAGGCGGTTAGTCCAGATAATATACATGAGGAAGCATGGAGGTGTTTAGGAGAGATGGCAGTGGAGTTTTTAACTAGATTGTTTAACACAATCTTGGAAAATGAGAGGATGCCTGAGGAGTGGAGAAGACTGATTTTCAAGGATAAGGGTGATGTGCAGAGCTGTAGCAACTACATAGGTATAAAGATGATCAGCCACAGCATGAAGATATGGGAAAGAGTAGTGGAAGCTATGTTAAGAGGAGAGGTGACAATTAGTGAGCAGAAGTATGGTTTCATGCCATGAGAGAGCACTATGATGTGATGTTTGTTTTGAGAATGTTGATGGAGAAGTATAGAAAAAGTCAGAAGGAGTTTGTTACGGCCCCAGTGCCGTGTGTTGTGTATTATTACCCTCTCGTATACAGACCTAGGGTTTGTTCTTATGGGAGTGGGTGTTACAGCCCTAGTAATTTTCCCTCTCCAGGTAATGCCCCGCCTTCTGTGGAACTGCTGATTGAGCCCAGGTGACCCCAATTGCTCATCAGCTGGGTATATACCTTGGAGAGAGACACCCAACAGGGCCAGTGGGCCATGGTTGTCAACCAGAGGGCGAACTTTTGTGTTAATATCTATTACTCCTTGTGAAGGAGCGTGAAGCTTGTAATTGTTCTTCTTTGTTTGTTTAGCTAAGCCTGGTTAAGAGCCAGCATCTTTAGTTGCCCTTTTATTCTGTATTTTTGATTGGTTAATTTTTTGTAAATAAATATACTCCTTTTTGCACTTGGTTCTGCTTCCCACCTTTCTTATTTCCCCGGGACACTTATTTTCTTTGTTATGTCCCCTCAGCAAGAGTTAAAGGGAAGGTTTACAAGATGGTTGTGAGACCAGCTATGGTGTATGGTATGGAGAAAGTGGCACTGACAAAAAGACAGGAGGTGGAGCTGGAGGTGGTAGAGTTGAAGATGTTAAGATTTTCATCAGTAGTGACGAAGAAGGACAGGATTAGAAATGAGTATATTAGAGGGACAACTCAGGTTGGATGGTTTGGAGACAAAGCAAGAGAGGCAAGATTGAGATGGTTTGGACATGTGCAGAGGAGAGATGCTGGGTATATTGGGAGAAGGATGATGAAAATGGAGTTGCCAGGGAAGAGGAAAAGAGGAGGCCTAAGAGAAGGTTTATGGATGTGGTGAGGGAGGACATGCAGGTGGCTGGTGTGACAGAGGAAGAAGCAGAGGACAGGAAGAGATGGAAATTGATGATCGGCTGTAGCGACCCCTAATGAGAGCAGCCGAAAGTAGTAGTAGTAGTAGTAGTAGTAGTGGTAGTGGTAGTAGATTTGGAATTGATATCAACTCACTCAAACTACCCTCCAATTTCCTCCATGTTGCTGCTAAGGTTCTTACTATAAAATTGACAGAACTGATGTTTTTATATATATGAAAGGAAAAAAAAGGTTTTGAGAATAGACTTGTGAATTCTCAACATGAATCAATTGCTCTTCTATTGTGCCTTTGGCTATATGGCATTAATTCTATGATTTTTCTTTCCCCGTATAAAGTCTATACTAATAGCATATGTTTTTTTTAATATATTTTAGGTGGGGTAATTGGTACTGTCGAAAATAGAAATGAAATTTTTCGAAGTCACGTCATTTTAAATAGTTTGATTCTTACTGTAAAGTTTATAGGATTATTCATTCATGTAATCAAGTCAGATTCATATTATTGAGAAATGAAATAAAATGTTCTTTATATATCTGTTGCTTATTGTCAGTTATTACACATCCTAAATATTTGATACTGGCTGTTCATTTAAATGTTTGTTATAAGTCCTGTGTTTTGTTTTTGTGTTTCCCTACTGCAATTATATCATTTTTTTCATATTACATTTATAACCTGAAACCACAGAATATTGAGAAATAATTTTAAACAAAGGAGGTATAGATTTTTCAAAATTAAGTACATCAAAAGATCGTCTGCAAATACATTTAGTTTATATTGTTGTTAACCTATACTGACACCTGTAACTTTTGGATCTTGTCTGATTTGGCATTGGGAGTGGCAGAGAGTGCAGAGTGCCAATCCTTTTTCCTCTGCAAGAGGTTCTATTGCAGAGCAAAAAGGATTGGGGAAAGTGAGCATCCCTATCTAGTACCCCTCTCTAATGTAAATTCTCCAGACAATAAATTATTGTATAAATATTAGCTGTATGATGAGAGGGAATATTTTTATATAGGTCTACACGTTGATTTTTAGGAAAATCCTACTCATTCTGCCTTTAAGTCTTAATACTTCCTGTTTGATTTTTATGCCTCACTTAAGTGAAAACTGTACCCAAAAGGCAAATTGTTGTTGGCTAACTTCCTCTAGGAGTCTGACCTTAGGAGGTGTTTAAATTGAGACAATCATCAAATATTATTCTCACGAAAAACAGTCCTTTCTGTTGATATTTATACTTTATCAGCCAGGGATGCACTATAAACGTTGTAACTGCTTCCTCCAAATAATGCTCCGTATAATAATTAGGGTGTACTCTAGCTGGCCTAAAGGGTTTACTCGAAGCATGGTGTGTATTTACACATCTGACAGTTGAGATGGGGAGAGGGAAAGAGAGATATGCAGGCAGAGTGAGAGACCTACATACAGAGAGCATGTGAAAGTGTGTGTGTGTGAGTGAGTGTGAGTGAGAGAGAAAGAGGGAGCGAGAGAAAGAGAGAGAGAGGAGAGGGAGAGAAGAGAGTGAGAGAGAGAGAGAGATGGCAGGCTGGCTGGAGTGATCCTCTGTAGGCTACGCTTCAGAAGACGGACACGGGTGAAAAGAAGCCGAAATGTAAATGAGCGCGTCCATCTACCCAAGGCCCCGCTCAGAGCTTTTACACATGTGAACTTTAAATACCACCCAGCTTTTTCCCATTTCCTGTCTGTCAGAGTCTGTCTTGAGAAAGGGCAGTGGACTCGACTCTTTAGTCATTGATTATGTGATTATACTGGCTTAGTTGCGTGTCTGTGTCAATCTGCTAAATGTCTCACCAGGAGCTGATGCCTTTTTTAAGAGTAAACTGGCTCTTTGGTGTGTGTGCATGTGCTTGTGTGTGTGTGTGTATTTGTTATATTCAGCTAAGAGTAGATTTTACAGGTTCCTCTGTTGACAAGTCTATACCCACCCTGGTAATTACATGCTATTATAAAGTGTTATGTCGAAACTCACTTTTTAACTTTGTCATCACAAACATTTTGAGCTCGCAAAAACTTGGTGTAGCTCACCGCTTGTCCTATGCCTATTGTGCATCTGCAAAGGTAACACAGTGAGAGCCAATTCATCAGGTGAGTCACAGAGAGCAACATTCCTAAGCCAGCACTTCCACTGTAAGCTCAACAGTTACCACACATAGAGACAGACACGCAGGCAGGCAGGCACACACACACACACACACACATACACACACACACACACACACACACACCCACACACATACACACATCCCAGGTGCGCCATAAATTAAGTGAATGAGTAAATGTCTAGAAAAAAAGAAACCCTAAAAAGCACCAAACAATATAAAAGGCCAGTGTGCTCTCATAAACAAATGCAAGAATGTTCCTCTCATTTTCTCACTCTTTCTTTTTCTATCACGGACACACATAAGAAATGCTTAGTAAAAATGACAGGATTAATATCACATACACACAGGTGTAAACACAGCTGTGTTTCCAGCCATTTGCTGAAGGCTTCAGTGGTTTTAGGGGAGTAATCAGAGGAGGAATGAGTCATTAATTCAACAATCCCGGTTGCCTCTTAAGACTGGCTAGACCTACGCGATGCATGTACAGTTGATATATGGCATGTTTTTGTTTTCTTTTTAGCTATTATCTTATCAAGCAGTTGGGGGGTTGATGGTCGTGCTCAAGGACAGTCCAAAGGTAGTTGTTCCAAAAGGGGAAAAAGACAGTCACCATTACATGTCATTGTAATGGTGAAAGCTACACATAAAAAGCTGTATGTATCGGGAATTGAACCCGGATAGCCCGCACCACGAGCGACTGCACTAACCAGTCAACTAAAGGGGCTGACCCATTAGCCAAGGGCTAGCGAGACTAGTCATCCATGGTCGTTACGTATGTATGCATGTATATATGTATGTATATATGTATTTGTGTGTATGTATGTATGTATTGTGGGTTCGCACACATCCTTCTTGGTCTCTATACTACATGCGGGTTTGCCTGGGTGCAGGCCTAAGAGTTCTGAGCTAGTGACACAGAAATAATTCTCAAAAAAAGGAAAAAACAAACAAACACGGCAACCCAAAACATCATGACAAACTTGCTGGTTTTCATCATTCTGGAATGTGGCAGCAGGCGGTGGCAACTTGACAGTCCGGTTCTGTGCTGGTGTGTGACAAGCCAGTCCAAAAGGTCACAGACTTCAAAGGGAAGTAGCCTGGAAGCGGCTTCAAACCAGAGCTCCAAACATCTGACAACTATACGATGTGAGTTTGCATGTGTATACCTGTGTGTGTATGTGTGTGTGTGGGTGGGGGGGGTGTATGTGGGCTTTTTTTGTATGTGCGTATATGTCTCTGTCTTTGTGTGTATGTGTCTCTGTCTTTGTGTGTATGTGTTTCTGTTGTTGCATGTGTGTGTGTGTGTGTGTGTGTTTTCAGAGCTGGATCACTGGATGAGACTGACTTTTTGCAAAGCAGATATTTGGTTTTGCGACAGCATCCCTCACTTGATAGGAGACCTGTGAGTGGTGAGAGGTGGGGAAATGCTATGGAGCACCTGCCATTCACCACCCATTCCCTAACCTAGCGCTGGTTTAGGAGTGATCCTACCATTCAGTGGCGTAGCACAAGTTGAGAGTCCACTCATTGGCGATCAAAGGCATGGGCGATTTGGACAGTCACTGAGGGTGGCAGCTGGCTATGGGTGGCACAGGACCAAGTTTTATTACCCGTTTCAGGCAACAGTTTCATATAGTAACTGACTT
>JAJHIY020000611.1:220000-320000 GCA_022114975.2 Lampris megalopsis
AACACATCCACTTTTTATCAAACTAAAAACACTTAAATTTAAAGATTTTGTTGATTTTAAAACTATTCAACTTATGTACAGAGTAACGAATCAACAATTACACATTAGTATCCACGGGTTAATACTATAGTGTTTGGTCAGGTGAATCGGCTATACTAAATTGTCCCTAGGTGTGAATATGTCAGGCCTGTGATGGACTGGTGGTCTGGCCAGGGTGTCCCCCTGTCTGCCGCCCAATGACTGCTGGGATAGGCTCCAGCCTCCCATGACCCCAGTTGGGATAAGCGGTTGGGCTAATGGATTGATGAATCCAAGGGTTGTTCCAATGAGCGAAAGTAAACACAATTTGAGAGGAACCTGTATATTCAAAAAACCACCAGTTCGGACAGATGCAAAGCATCACCGTGTTACAACCAAGGGAGTTGGTTTGTGGAAAAACTGCAGTGATGAGCTGAAAACATGTGGTACTGAACTAATGTTATATGTTGATGATGATTTTATTTTTTTGTTTATTTGTTTTTATTGCTTATATGTTTTTTTAACATATTCAATACAATTGATTGATTGATTGATCTGCTGCCCTGTGCCTCAATGAAACCTACATCTGCCACACTTCCAACTCCTCCAAGCAGACCATGAAAATGGAGCTAATGGGGGAAAAAACGTGTGTGTGTGTGTGGGGGGGGTCTGCTGCTATATAAATGAAGGTTGGTGTACAGATGTCACAGTATTGAATAAATCATGCAGCCCAGCCCTCACTTAGAGGCCATTTTCATTGACTGTAAACCATTTTATTCACCACGGGAGTTTTCCTCCGTTATTCTGGTTGGTGTTTACATCTCACCTCAGGCCTGTGTTAGTGAGGCGTTACAACACCTGGCTGACCAGATAATAAACATGGAGCGCAAATATCCTGACTCCCTTCTCATTATCCTTGGAGATTTCAACAGAGCAAACCTCAGCCAAGGACTGCCAAAATACAGACAGTACATTAATTGTCCCACCAGGGACAAAACACACTTGATTGCTACACAATATTTAAGGTGGCCTATCACTCTGTCCCCAATGCAGCTTTAGGACTCTCTGATCACTATCTGGTTTATCTTCTCCCAACCTACAGGCAGAAACTAAAATCTGGAAAGCCTGATTAAAACTGTTAGGAAATGGACCAATGAGTCAAAACTGGAGGTTCAGGCCTGCTTTGACTGCACTGATTGGAGTGTTTTTGAGGCTGCATCTACAGACTTGGACAAACGTGCTGACACTGGGACATCTTACATCAGCTTTTGTGAGGACATTTGTGTGCCCACCAAAACTTTCTGTACCTTCAATAACAATAAGCCCTGCCTCACAGCAAAACTCAGGCAGCTTCGTCAGGCCAAGGAAGAGGCCTACAGTGGAGGCAGGATCCTGCACAACCAGGCCAAGAACACACTAGGCACTTTACCAAACAATTCTGGAGAATTTTTTGAGAGGAACTTCCGCAGTGGATACACTGGGGAGGTTCCCTGAGAACTGCAAACCTACAAGGGCTTTTTTTCTGTTTTCATTTGCACCACCAGGAACGCTGAAGTGATGTAAGCCAGTGGTTATATGCCAGCATCATGTCTGCGCAGTTAGTATACCAACATCAAATGTGTATGAATACAAACATTCATCTCATTCTGCATGCAATACAACAACAACAAGACGGAGGATGCCGTGATCGGACCTGTGTGTTTGTTGTGTGTCATGGGTTTTATGATAATAATGGAGTTGGAAAGGAGATGTGCAAATTTAGACTATGCGGTTGCATATAGGCTCAATAAAGCTTGGACTTCACTGTCAGTCCATTTGTCTGTGTTTTGTGGCAGTTACCAGCGCTGCATTGGCTCGTGTGTTCGACCAATCAATGTAGACATACGTCTGCACCAATCACCATAAACTTTTCAATCAAGGTTCCTGTTGTGCTGGGAGAGTACTTACCCTGAAGTGGGAGCTAAAAAAGTCCCTCAAAATGGCGTTCTAAGAACTACGATCATTCCTAGTTCCTGCAGTGTGAACACAATAAAATGGGGGTTGTTCCTCCAACAGTTTAAAACTATGAAAAAGTTCCTCCAGTTCAAAAGCACCTACACACTGTCAACAGAGTTCGGAGTGGCTAAAAGAGTCTACACTGAAAAGCTGAAAAAAAAAGGTTTTCAGCTAACGATCCTGTGTCTGTGTGGAGAGGCCTGCAGGATATCACCAACTAAAGGAAAACCTCCCCCCACACTGTAGAGAATCTTCAACTAGCTGATGACTTGAATGTGTTTTACTGCAGATTTGATCAGCCCACTTTCATACCCCTCACCTGCTCCAACTCAGACATCACACAACCAATTGCACTCCCTGCCATCACTCTTCTCTCCCCCCTGACTCCCCACCGGCACTGACGGTCTGTGAAGAAGATGTGTGTCAGCTCTTCCAGAGACAGAAGATCAGGAAGGTATCAGGTCCAGACAGTGTGTCACCTTCCTGTCTGAAAGCCTACGCAGACCAGCTGGCCCCCATCTTCACACTGATCTTCAACAGATCACCGGAGTTGTGTGAAGTCCCCTCCTGCTTCAAATGCTCCACGATCATCCCCAAGAAACCCTCCATCACTGAACTGAATGACTACAGGCCCATCGCCCTGATGTCTGTGGTCATGAAGTCCTTCGAGAGACTGGTGTTTACCCACCGTAAGGACATCACAGGCCCCTTGCTGAACCCCCTGCAGTTCGCTTACTGGGCAAACAGGTCAGTGAATGATGAAGCCAACATGGGACTGCACTACATCCTGCAACACCTCGACTCCCCAGTGACGTATGCAAGGATCCTGTTCATGGACTTCAGATCAGCGTTCAACACCATTATCCCAGAAATCCTACTCACCAAACTCACCCATCTTATTGTGCCTGCCTCCACCTGTAAGTTGATCACAAACTTCCTGACAGACAGGAAGCAGCAGGTGAGGCTGGAGAAAATCACATCCAGCCCCCTGACAGTCAGCACTGGTGCCCCTCAGGGATGTGTGCTTTCCCCACTGCTCTTCTCCCTTAACACCAATGACTGCACATCAGGAGACACATCTGTTCAATTCCTGAATTTGCAGATGACACAACTGTCATCAGCCTCATCCAAGATGGAGATGAGTCTGCATACAGACAGGAGGTCAAACAGCTGGCCATGTGGTGTGGTCACAACAACCTGGAGCTGAAATTGCTAATAAGTTGTGGAGATGACAGTGGACTTCAGGAGGAGCCCCACATCACTACCCCCCCACCATACTCAACAGCACTGTGTCGTTTGTGAAATCCTTCAGGTTCCTGGGTTCTACAATCTCCTAGGAACTGATGTGGGAGTCCAACATCAACACAGTCATCAAAAAGGCCCAGTACTTCTTGTGCTAGCTCAGGAAATACAACCTACCTCAGGATATGCTGATCCAGTTTTACACTGCAGTCATCGAGTCTGTTCTCTGCATTTCCATCACTTTCTGGTATGGATTGGCCACCAAACAGGACAGGAACAGACTGCAGCGGACAGTCAGGTCTGCAGAAAAGATGATCAGTGCCAAGTTGGCAACCATCCAGCACCTATACACCCCCAGAGTCAGAAAACAGGCAGGGAAAATCACTGCAGACCCCTCACACCCTGGAGACAACCTGTTCCAACTTCTCTCCTCTGGTAGGCGCTACAGAACACTGTACACCAAAACCACCATACACAGGAACGGGTTTTCCCCCCTGTCACACTTATGAACAGCTAACTCACTGTGGCACTGTATCACTATAATACCCACTGTACCTACAAATCATATATATATGTGTGTGTGTGTGTGTGTGTGTGTGTGTGTGTGTGTGTGTGTGTGTGTGTGTGTGTGTGTATGTATATATATATATATATATATATATCAGTCTAAAATACAAATGTGCAATACATTTTATTCACTACTGTATATCTGAACAGGCTGTATACTGTACATAACCACCTACTATTTGTATATAGAGTAACTTTTTTTTACCCGTTTAATATTTATCTCAGCACTCGTTACACTCTTCACTTTTGCACTATTTGTATCCTGTTTACGATTCACAAAAATTGTTTCATCTGTATAGTCATTACTTGTATATTCCTGAAGATCATTCCTGATACGTATATCATATTATATATATATATATATATATATATATATATATATATATATTGCATTATATAATGTAACTGTATAACTGTGTTATATGAATATTAATCAATTATGTTATATTATTAATAATAATTATATTATTATATTATGCTATATTATGTTATATATCTGAAGATTATTTAACAAATTTATTATCACTAGTGCTCACAGTGCTACTTTTACTCCTACCATCACTACTACAATGGTACCGCTAGCACCGGTATGCCTTTACTCTGACTACATTTAATGCAAGTCTTTTGATTTCATATTGCACTCTTCTCATTCCTGGAGAAGAACTTTGGCTATTTTCAAAACAAATAAAATTAGGTACAGTAAGTAAAAAGGTAAATGACAGTTGATTAACAACAATCTGCATTGGGTTTATAGACTAGAGAATCTTATCTATGATATTGATTTAGAAATCACTGGTATGAATTCACATTTAATTGTGGGCTACTTTTGGGAGAGAAGGTTATGTTCTGTACAATGTACAAATTCTGAAACTGAGACTCAAATTGAGACGTACTGTCTTGTGTTTCATCCAAGGCCGACTTTAATGCTGCCTTACAGACTGTATGAGCTTTAACAGAACACCAATACAGCATATACGACTACGTTAAAGCAATGGCAATGTTGAGGTATGAACTCAACTTCTGAGCAGAAAATGAAAATGGGTTAAATGTTTGAGAAAACTCTTTTTATAGACCTCGCTGTAAGGATGGTTGGCTACACTGAGGCAACACTCAAAACCCAGCAGATTTTCAGCTGGTCCAGTTTACAACCTACAAGGTTTCCCATCTGCAAATAAAGCCCAACCATATTTTGTTTCCCCCCTCCATTTGGTTAACCTCAAGCCTTTATGGTTACCTAGGGGTGACTTGGGGTGATGGCATTTGACTTGAGACTAGAGCCAAAGTTAGATGTTGACTAATCTGTAACATCTGGCAAATTTTACGAGAGAGGAAGAAATATATGCCGAGCTGGCAGGTGGAGTTAAGGGTGAGGAATAATCAGTTTGTCATTTATAAAACCACACACACACACACACACGCGCACACACACACACACACACCCAAGGAGTCAGATTCACCCCAGCCAGAGTAGTTTGTCCCTACAGATACATTCATGTTACGCCCCGCTCTGACATGCCACAAACACACATCAAACTTGTCCTCCCACATCTCCTAAAGAAACAAACACACACATACACACGCACACACACATGCACACAATTTGTGAGGCAATGTATAGTGAGCTTGCAGCCCGGGCCGTTTTTCAATCATCACCCAGGCCTTCACTCCCAGGGCACCATCAGCCTTGGACCTGGGAGCTGTCAGCAACTCAAATACTCCAATAAATAAGACAGACAGCTTGGGTGTGTACGAGTGTGTGTGTGTGTGTGTGTGTGTAGCAGGTGACACGCTAGTGTGTATGACGTACTGAATAGTGTGTGTGTGTGTGTGTGTGTGTGTGTGTGTGTGTGTGTATGTGTTTAACCCCCCCCCCCACCTACCTCTACAGTTAGGAGGTCAGAGAAGGCCCACCCCACAGGTCCGGGCATTTAAAGCTCAGTGGCCTTTGGATATGGTACACCGCACATGGCCCAGAGAATAATGGATGTAATGGGAATTGCTATTCAAAACAATCAGTTGAAGGTTCAGGCTTAGGAGGACTGACATAAAACGTTTCATAATGATTTCAAAGGAATAAACAGTAGGCTAGTGTAGGAGGACTTAGAAAGTTGACCACGGTAAAAGCAACCTTTGGCTGGGAACTGTGTCGGTAATCACATCATATAGTTCAATATTCTACATGCAGTTCACTAACCACACACAAAGCCGTTCTTATGTAGGCAAAATTGGGAACGCTCCTTACTCGGAGGCCGTAGACATTTATTGACCCTGCTGAAGAGTCTTTGATCAAGACTGAATCTGTATAGCGGATCCGGGGGTCATGTTCTGCAGCTGAACACGTGATTTGATCTCCCTGTGGAGACTGGGCAGAGATCAATCTCAGAATCACACACACACACACACACACACACACACACACACACACACACACACACACACACACACACACACACGCCCTGTTCACCCAATTGCCCACAGAGTAACACAAAAATGAAACTACAGTGACACATAATACAACATCAAAAAGAATAAATAAATAAATAAATACAATCCCGCCACGCACACACACACACTAACATATGGTTTACTTCCGTGATCCCCGCTGTACATGTACCGATCCCATGTGGCGTGCACTGGGCCAAAACGAAGGGCACCAAATTGGATTTCCAGAGGATGATGGTGTGATGAAAGATTGTGTGTTTTTTCTCATCTACCGTCAGTGCTGTTAATGCGCCGCATGATTAAATAAAACCTTGCCCAAGTTTCAATAAACGCATTATAACAATTGCATTTCCTTGACAAAGATTTAGGGACTGGCGTGATTCAATTGGATTACGGGGGAACATTGAGCTTTTTTAATGCTGTTTTTGGCCCGCCTTAAGTTGCACACCTTCACCCGAGCAGGTTTCGAGGATTTCTCTCCCCTCAACATGTGGTTAGTGACACGTTGATAATGATGGTGATGATGATGATGGTGATGTTAGTACTTGTGTAAACCTATTTTGTCCTCGTCTGAATATATCTAGTACCCCACACAAAGGGTGGGACATTGTCAAAGTCCCTTTATCCACCTCTATCAATGGTTTCCCATTACATTCCAGTTACCTGTTGGTGGGTAATTGTGTAGCAGTACCGCAATAGATGTGTAATTGGTGGGATTTCGAGGGCTGCATCCGTACTTCTGCCACTGATCCACTATGGCTGAATATATAGCGCATTGTGTACACAGCTGAGTTGTATGTGTTAAGCCTGTGTGTGTTTTGTGTTCTGCAGTGATCCACAGGCTGGATATTATTTCCACCAAACCCCAACACCCACAAAGACGCCTTAATCTCAATAATTTTCCTACTGATCCAGACATGACAAAGGTCGGTTTTGTCCCTCTCTTAGCATTTATGATGAATACTTTGAACCACAACCAAAGTTACAGCGTGCAACTTGAAATGGAATCAAGACTCAACATAGCCAACATATTTAAGGAGGTTAAAAGGATTATTTTCCTTCCAGGAGGTATAAAAGGGTGCCGCTTCTTCCAGTCTGGCATCGGGTGAGAAAATAACACCCATGGTTCTCTTTGTGAGAATAGAGCTTAACAGAAAAAAAAGCAATAGTAAATAAAAGATCTCCCAAACTTTCTTGCACAGATGGTAACAGGGTGATGATGGGTAGAGAGGTTATCTGTTAACCCGAATATCACATCCAACTCTGTATGATCCTGGTTGCAAGGCTGGATTAGTACCCCCAGCAGCCCCTGGGCACTGACACCCATAACCCCCCCCACACACACACACACGCACACACACACACCAGCCACCCACGCACACACACCTACCCTACGCCCCAGCCATTAAACCACACCTGAATTATTTTGAGCTTCCAGTCAAGCTGGCATGGCAAATCCACCAGACCATAATTACACACCAATTGGTGTGTAGGCTGAATAACCAGTCCAGCTGAGCAGGTACGCCTATACAGTTCAATAGACCAAGTACTGCCATTTCACTCACAAATCACAAGACAATGAAGCAATGGATTAAATCATCTCAAGGCAGTGTATGACTATGGCAATATTTGTGTTCTTGGAAAACCACCCAAGCAGACAGCACACTAATTATTACTGATATGTGACTGACTAGGAATAGGCTTAGAACAATGCCATCCTAAGATAATCACACAGCACAGCTAAATGCAGGTTTCAAAATAAGGCTCACGAAGTGAGCTAGGCAACTTCACACAGAACTGCAAAAACCAACATATAACGAACTTGACAAACTGACTCCAACACAGTATAGCAGCATCACACCACAGTGATGCAATACACGTTATGCAAAAAGCATATCAAATAAACTCATCCACAAAATATACAGCAACACACAATCACAACAGATAATACTGCTCAATGCACATGTAACAGAGATGGGAATTACATGAAACTTGTTGAAGTTCAGCAAAATATATGAAGTTATTGTTATATAATTTCATATTAATACAAACCCGGTTCAGGGAATGCTATTATGTAAAATGTTTATATTAAGTAGTGAAATGTAACACTGTTGTAAACTGTACGATCAAGTTTTATTTTGGTTGAACCAATTGTTATTGTTGTATTTTGTGTTGTGTTTATTATGTATGTATATATCAGCAGTAGAAAGCCCCTTCGTCACATGACAGCGACAGAGTTATGCTGGGGTTGAGCTGACAATACATGACTGCAACATCTATGCGTTAATTTGCCAGAATTGAGTTGTGCAAAAATAAAAATAAATGGGCCTGCCGCAGCTACCCTGAATTCAGAGGACTGGTGTGGTTTCTACACGGTATAGCGAAGAAAAGAGGTTACACACAGACAACATAATCAAATGGTTCTTACCTTTAGAAGTTGCCAGCTAGCTGAGGCTGTGCATTGCTGCAACCGATGGTAGACGCTTCCAGGGTATCGTTACTCCTTGCTAGCTCGACATCCTCCATCAGAATGCCTTCTTCTTCTTCACTTTGTTTAGCTTTTTTGAAAAATAAAACCTGCTTATTAGCAGGACTTTTTTTTTTATTGTGGCCGCTTCTTTCACTTCCTTTCTTTTCTTTCTTTTGGCAGCCCCACTGGGCTTTTGGTTAATGCCGTCCATTTTCTGCTGCTTGGCAATTTTTCCCTCACACTTCTCATCGACACAACCTAACTGATAGTGGGTCAGGTAAAAATTAATTCCACTGTTTTTAACCTTGACTTGGTTTAAGAAAAACTGATCTTGAATCTGTGCAACGTAAGCCACCTGCTCTCTATGCCCACCCACCTTGACCGTTAGCCAATCTATACAGTGTATTCCACTTGCCCAGCCACCTCACATATGTAATAATCAGTCATGAGACTTACATTTTCTTGGAAACAACTTTGTTCTGCCCCGAATATGTTTGTGTGCTGAAGAGACATTAAGTTGACTGTTCAAGTATGTTTTGTACTGTTATATGCGCAAATGATTAGGGAACTTTTACTTTGAAAGTAGAGCTTTTGTTTTTGAAACCACACAATAGCGGAAAAAAGGAAGTAGCTGTTAGCTGTAAACTGAAAGGGTATGGTCGAATCTTCATGGTTTGTCAAGTGTAATCAAAAGGAATCTGCTGTGAACATCCTTCAGAAAGCAATGGCTGTAAGTTTGAAATATTCCTTACATGTTAGAGAATCGATGTTAATGATTATTGTGCGTATTGTTTAAGTTTGTACGAAAATAATAGTTTAATACCTTGTAACCTATGCAATACCATACTTACCTGCTACTTACCTAGTCCTAGTTGTCTATTAATGTCAATCTTCATACTTAAGCTGTTGTATACTTACCCAAAAGTGTTGTTTGATGCTGGATCTGTTTCCATTCTGTATGGAAAATAGATGTTGTCTATGTCCAGTCTAGTCTTCTTAAAGGAAAATTGTCTGCAATGTTAATGATAGGCTGTTCATATTTAGCCTACCTGTTGTTTACACAGCAGTCCTTTAAGTCTAGTTTTGAATCTTTCTTTTTCTAGTTTTACTCTAATTCAATGTGCTCTTGACTTACCTGATGTACGAAGTCAATAAAGGAGCAAGGACACTCACTCTCCTGGCTCTTGGAAAGGAGTTTGGCTGGCTGTTTATTTATGTTAAAGCTTTGGAAGTTTAACACATAAAGAGAACAGTACAAACTTTTATTTCATTCTGATTGGATAATTATCAAGAGAATAGGTCAAGCTTTGTGTCATATATCTGTGAAGCCCGACATAAAAAAACCCAAACAAAAACAAAGTGCATACATTTTTTTTCTCCCATCGCGGAGGGCCCTTTTATGCTTAGGGGCCCCTGGGCATGTGCCCAGGGTGCCCATATGGTAGATCTGGCGTAGCCTGGTTGAAAACTGACAAAATGGGTACATGCTGTGTGTGTCTGGGAGATGTGTAGAGAAAGGACATGCTGTGCCTTAACATCACAATAGCTGTTCTTCTTGTGCAGTTGTTTCCCAGCTTATTTTTTGTGCATCCTCAGTGCATGCATTTTGAATTTATTTATTTTTACATTTAAACAGGAAAAAATGAGCTTGAGACATGCTGGGCCAGACTTAATATGGCAAAGGGACTGATTAAATTCTGAGGATGTCTGACTGACCGAGCCTTTCTTGGCCTGACTGCACCTACCTTTCAAGTGGAATGACAAACAGGTGAGGCTAATGAAAAAGGAAAAGTTGGGAAAATGAAGACAGTTTCACCAAATTGTTCGAGTGTGTGTGTGTGTGTGTGTGTGTGTGTGTGTGTGTGTGTGTGTGTGTGTGTGTGTGTGTGTGCGCGCGTGTGTGTAACTTTGTTAAAAGAATACTCAACGGTAGGGAAAGTGCTCAACAAATAAGGAGCAAAATAATCCAGTGAGTCAAGTAAATTCTTTATGAGACAGTACAAGCCTGTTTCATGCCATAAGCAATCATCAGCTGTCAATAAACCAAATTGACATAACCTGTGTGTGTGTGTGTGTATATATATATATGTATATATATATATATATATATATATATATATAGATATATAGATAGATAGATATTCTGTTCCTCATTAGTTGAGCACTTATAACGCACCGTTGACGGTTTCAGAAAAATACCACTATATATATATATGTTATGTCAATTTATGTGTCTGTATTGTGTATTGTGTGCCTTTGTCTGTCATCCACCATCCATTGTGGAACGATTTCTCAAATAGTCATCTACTAGATTAAAGGTAAACTGTCATTCCAACCAATGATTTAAGTCTCGTAGCTTGAGACGACACATAGAAACACACCCAAGTACGGCTGCGATGCTACCCATCTGTGATTCTGACAGGTGGAAACAAGCCAGTTAATAACTCCACATCATTTTCATTTTTTACGTGTCTTTACCCTGCTATTCCATGCCCTCTGTGTGCATGCATGCACACACGCATGCATGCACACACACACACGCGCACACACACATTCATGTTGTGCATACATACACGTAGTGATGTGCACGTTCACAAGCAAGTTGTTGGGATCTCTGATGCTGTCTTATGTATCATGAATGATATGGGAGGCTTGCTGGAATGCAGAGAGTGCAAGCTGATCCACACTGAGTGGATACAATGGAATATCTCTTACTCCTAACTGACATTTAGTCCTGTGGCCTGTGTGTGTGTATGTGTGTGTGCAGGCAGACTACTATCACAGTTGCTTTCCACTCCACGGCTTACCTTGTATCTCGGTGCAAAGCTAGCAACAAAACAGTCGAGACAGCACTACTAGCATGTCTTTACCAGAGCTCGGGACTCTTTGGAGCCATGACAAATTTCAAACTGCCCCCAGCCCCGCTAAGAAAACGTAAAAAAGATCAGTTTAGCAGCTCATTTTACCATCTCATTGTTAGAAAAATGAAGTTTATTTAAGTGCACTTTTAGTATACTTCTTTTAAACAACAAATAAGCAAGTATACTTTAAGTTTACTATTGCTGTACTTTCAAAAAGTAAACTTGGGAATAGTATACTTTAACTTTACCTTTACATTTAGACTTGTTTAATACTTTATTTTGTAACACTATAGACTGGTACTTGTACTTTAAACTCCAGCGTGATATTTTTTTATGCTTTGAAAATTAGCTTACCTCCAAATACAATATGCTTGCACTTTTGTATGCTAGTAGTTTGCAGTGCTTAGTGCATTCAGAAGTTTTAGATGAGAATGTGTAAAATCTTAGCAGATGTGGTAAAAAAGAGAACAAGACCTAATGTAGAGATACTGTGTTTTATCATTGCAAAGTTTATTTAAAACTAAATATCTTCACGTTACAATAAATTTCAGGAAGGACTGGCATATTTTTCTTCCATTCATATACGGTTACCTACTCATAAATACATGAAGCAAGACAAAAGGCTACAGTTGTTCTCAAACTTTATTAGATATCATAAAATATAAAAAAATATTGCCCATTGTAAAATGTTCAATTTATCAACCCTATGTGGATTTGGCACTGTGAAATATAGCACCCTGATATTGTTAGAGGAAGATATAAAAGTGTACTCGGAGTTTACATAATCAACTTCAAGTGCACTAAAAGTATGAAGATGCATCATATAGAAGTAAACTTAAGTTTAATTTGAAGTAGTACAGACTAGTATATGTGTAATTTAACGAGAAGTAAACTAACAGTGTAGTTTTAAGTCAGTTCAAGTACACGTACGAGAGTATGTCTATATACCAAATGAGCCAATTTAGTTCCAAAGAACAACAAAATATATACTTTTCAGTACATTTTTAGTTTGCCAAAGTTAGCATTTAATGTATACCTAAGTATACCTTGAAAAAACATACTTGAAGTAAATATTTTTTTTCTTAAGGGCAGTACCACACATTTTATACAGACCTAGCTGATTTGAAATAAAAAAAAATCTACAGGAACAGCTTTTACAGATGACAACATTATCTTACCTCCTCTGAAAGTATAATTACCGTATCCTAGTTAATGTTCCTCATTCAAACTTCTGAGTAGTGCTAGTTGCCAGGACACACGTTAGCATACAGCTAGGGTTGCCAACTTCCTGAAATGGAAATAAGGAACGCCGGTGGGGACGGGGTTAGATCGTAGAGGTACGACTGCTGTGATGATGATGATGAATGAATGGATGATGATTTATTTCGTACATGTAAATAAGCAGGATATAACATACAGATGAGCGATTGCCTATAATCTGAAGTGATCAACAAGTCCACACATCAAACTCAGCGAACAAATCTCTGTATGCATCAGATTATTTGTTACATGTTGGAAAAGGAGTAGGAGGATACACTTATTTTTCCTACCCCTCTCACCTACTCTTAAGTTAATTCAGCTACTGTACATTACAAACTCAATTGTCACTGTACTGTATAGTTCAAATCCAATGCAAGTCGTGCTGCACAATACAAACTCAGCTACTGTGAACAATAAGAGAGAAAAAAAACACACCAAAAACACATGAGAGAAAGAAAAAATGGGAAAAAAAAGAAAAACGCATCCTAATGTCATTTACCAAAATTAAACAGATCTCATAACCCAAATATCCACTTGGTGTCATAGAAAGTAAAATGAAAAAAAAATGTAATAAGAAATGTTTAGCGTTAAATAAAACTTAGTTGAAACACTGTTAACACACACATACGCTGTGTGGGCCTATAACAAATATTTGATTATTGCATAATTTTCATTTTGTCTAAAATGACAGGTCTTGCTCTTACGTCTGCATTACCCTTCAGTAGTAGACTTATCTCAAGACATAAGATAAAAATGCCAACAAACCAGCCTCTCGCTCCTCCTATGATTTTTCTGCTGATGCATGTTGTTTAATGTCACAAATTCCTCTGTGACTAGAAAACCTGGTGGCAGACCAGGTTTTCTAGTCACAGAAAACCTGGTGGCAGACGTTGCAGCCAATGGCAATCATTTTCCCATTGCCTTCAGTATTTTTGTAATCTCTTCTTCTTCTTCTTTTTTTTTTTTGCCGCCGGACTACACCTGCAGGTTGCCATTTTTAAAATCTCGCGCCATTGTCAGGCGTATCGTAGCAACTCATGACTTGTGAGTGACAGTGCTTCTCTGTTGTAGTGTAGCAGAACATAACATGGTAGACAAGCTGAGCGATAACAGAGCAGGAGGGCTTCCTTAGAGCTCATACACATTGCCCTGCCTTAATGACGGTAGTGTTTCTCTCCCATATATTTGCACCGAATTGATTCTCAAAAATATCGAACAAAGCGCGTCCTGTGTTAGCTCAATATGGAACACGTCTTTTATTTTCCAATTACAGGATGATTCCATATTTTATGGGAGAGTTGGAAGCAGAATTGATTGTCTGGTTAGCGATGGTAACCATGCTATCAGGTGTCTTCTCTTAAATTCCAACACCAGCACAATAGTCTTTTCACAGTGGGGGGAGGAAAAATTACAGAGTAAAACTCAAAATGTCAAGGGTGCTGAGCAGTGTAGATTTATCTTCCATCACTCACCTCCCACGGGCTGCCGTGTCTCTTTGATCATTTCAGCCATGTCAGCACACTCCAAACTCACTATTATCTTTAACTTATTCAATCAAGGGAGGTGTTCCGTGAGACAGGCAGAGCTGATGTGCATGTGTTTGGATGGATGGATGGGTGGATGGATGGATAGACAGATAGACGGATGGACAGACGGACACAGTCATTATGGACAATTGGACAGATAGAAGGTGATGGCTGGGGAAACTTTATTCAGACAGCCAGGATAAACAAGTCAAAACAGCTGCAGCTAAAAGCCCAATGCACTTGGGAAGTTTAACTGCCATGAGTTTAATGAATAAACACACCGTTGATGCAGAATTACACAACTGGGTCACAAACACAAAAAGACACCCTAGTAAGAAAAATAATTACATGATATGTACACTCCTGCTGTGCTTTCCACAACAGAAGTTGTTTGGAAATCCCTGCAGTACAAATACAGTGTAGATGCGGGCTGACTTTTGCACTGTAATATCAGGTGATGGGAGATTAGTTTATAATAAAAGCATCTTGCATTTAAATCTGACTTGGTGTTATCATGGTTATGTCGACTGGCATACACACACACACACACACAGTCATGTTTCACTCTCCTTGTGCGGACCCCTCATTGACTACATTCATTTCGTAGCCCTTAACCCTAACGTTACCCACACAAACTACGTGCCTAACCCTAACCCTTACCCTGACCTTAACCTAACCTTAATTCTAACCGTAACCCTAAAACCAACTCCTAAACCTAAAATAGACCCTTTTCCTTGTGCGGACCTTTCTGAGGTCCGCACAAGGTACGTCCTGTCAGGTTTTGCTATCCTTGTGTGGACATTACAAGGATAGCTAAACATGTACACACACACACACACACACACACACACACACACACACACACATATCTCCCTCTCACCCTTTTCCGGATGGTGTGCATCTTCCTCAAACTTCGGTCCTCTACCAGAGGTGTGGGAGTTGGAGGGTTCTGTGCATGTCTGTGAATGTTCTCATTCATCCAGGTCATGGTTATCCAAAGGAGTTGAATCAAGTGCAACTGACTTGGTATATATCCGTGAGGGTTCTGCGCAGTATCTTAGCTGTTCCTAGGACTCTTCAGGGCAGATACCTCAGATGTTCCTGGAATTTGCTGGAGCCATTCTCCCAGTTTGGGGGTCACAGCCCCTAGTGCTCCTATTACCACTGGGACTAATGTGGATTTCACCTTCCATATCCAATCTAGTTCTTCCTTCAGCCTTTGGTATTTCTCTAGCTTCTCCTGCTCTTTTTTCCTGATGTTGTCATCGCTCGGGAATGCTACATCGATCACTACTGCTGTCTTCTGTTCCTTGTTGACCACCACAATGTGTGGTTGGTTAGCCAGCACTTGCTTGCTTGTCAGTCTGAAACTTGAAGTCCCACAGGATCTTAGCTCTGCCATTCTCAATCACCTTTGGTGGTGTCTCCCATTTGGACTTGGGGACTTCCAGTCTGTATTCATCCTGATGTCATCAGTGTAGATCCTGGTGAGGTGGATCAGTGAGTCAATGTCTCTCTCTTTCCTGGCATAAAGCTTGATGTCATCCATGTATAGGAGGTGGCTGATGGCAACTTCACTTCTGAACTTCTCTTTGTGTTGATCTAACTGAGGGGGTTCAGGCCTATGCAGAACAGCAGCGGGGATATTGCATCACCTTGGTATATGTCCCATTTGATGGTTACCTGTGTGATTGTATTTGAGTTGGCCACTAGTGTTGTTTTCCACTGCTGCATTGAGTTCTTGGTGTAGGCTATCAGTGTCCTGTTGGCTTTGTATAGTGCCAAGCACTCCAGTAACCATGTGTGAGGCATTGAATCGTAAGCTTTCTTGTAGTCAATCTAGGCTGTGCTCAGGTTGGTCTGTCTGGTCTTAGAGTCTTGGATGACAACTCTAATCAACCAGTAGCTGATGCTTTGACCCTCTGGTGTTATTCTCAATTCCTTTCTGAGTTTCACTCATGTATTGGCTCATGTACCCATTCAGCTTAGCTGCTATAATGCCTGACAGGATCTTCCATGTTGTGGAGATGCAGGTTATCGGCCGGTAGTTTGAAGGTGTTGTACCCATGGGGGGGATCCTTCATGATCAGTATTGTTCTCCCTTTAGCCAGTCAGCGTGAGACCCTGATGTTGGCAGCTGGTTCATCTGTGAAGCCAGGTGTTCATGGAGTGCTGTTAGCTTCTTCAATCAGTAGGCATGAATCATGTCAGGACCTGGTGCCATACAGCTCTTCATGTTTGAGACTTGTCGTTGGATGTCGGCCACTTTGATGATAACTGGTTCTTTTTCTGGAATATTGCTGTGGTCTGCTCTTAGGCCCACTAGCCACTGGGCATTGGTGTTGTATGATGCCTCCTTTTCCTATATATCCTTCCAGTATTGCTTGGTCTCTACTTTGGGTGAGTCTGATGTTGTTGCTGATGTTGTTATTCTGCAGCTGGGAGTACGCTTTTGATTTTGGTTTTGATTTTGATATACTCTATTGATCCCCATAGGGAAATTATGCTCTGCATTTTAATCCATTCTAGCTGTGTAGCTAGGAGCAGTGGGCAGCCACCGTGCGGGACCCGGGGACCAACTCTAGTTCGTCTTGCCATGCCTCAGTCAGGGGCACAGCAGAAGTATTAACTCTAACATGCATGTCAAACTACACATGGAGGATGACCTGAGATGACCCCCAAGGTTGGACAACCCCAGGGTTCGAACCCAGGACCTTCTTACTGTGAGGCGACAGTGCTAACCACTGCACCACGGTGCCGCATATATATATAACTTTGTTAAAACAGACACTCAACAACAGGGAAAGTGCTCAACAAATAAGGAGCAAAATAATCCAGTGAGTCTGATGATTGCTTATGGCATGAAACAGGCTTGTACTGTCTCATAAAGGATTTACTTGACTCACTGAATATTATATATATGTGTATATATATGTATATATATATATATATGTGTGTGTGTGTGTGTGTGTGTGTGTGTGTGTGTGTGTGTGTGTGTGTATGTGTATGTGTGTATGTATCCATCCATCCGACCATTATCCAAACCGCTCATCCTGCTCTCAGGGTCACGGGCACGGGGATGCTGGAGCCTATCTCAGCAGTCATTGGGCGGCAGGCAGGGAGACACCCTGGACAGGCCACCAGGCCATCACAGGGCCCCCACACACACGCACACACACACACACACACACACACACACATTCACACCTAGGGACAATTTAGTATGGCCGATTCACCTGACCTACATGTCTTTGGACTGTGGGAGGAAACCCGGAGCACCCGGAGGAAACCCACGCAGACACGGGGAGAACATGCAAACTCCACACAGAGGACGATCCCCAAGGTTGGACAACCCCAGGGCTTGAACCCAGGACCTTCTTGCTGTGAGGCGACCATGCTAACCACTGTGCCACCATGCCACCTAAGAACACTTTGGATGGTTCTTTGAGGAAAAGACCATTTAAGTGTTATATAAATGTAATGATTATTATTAATATTATTATTATCAATATATATATATATATATGTGTGTGTGTGTGTGTGTATTTGCTCTCTCCTCTCCCTCTCTGTTTATATATATATATATATATATATATATATATATATATATATATATACATACATGGCGTTATGGAATGTCATTAAAAAGTGACATTCAGTAATAACAAAAACATGCAACAATATGCCACTGTGGGAAAGGGGCTGTGTCAAATCATTCCCAACGAAAGTGACACACGGGTTCCTCAACACCAAATAAAAATAGAGAGCCGAACAGCACGGTAATGAGAAGAAATTGTTTTAGCAATATTTTCTCTCCCTCTGTCAGAGGCATCCTGCGTTAACCTCAGCACAGCTCAGTCTCTCCTCGCCTGCACTCTCTCCTTGGAGGGAAAGTCAAGAGGTTTTTCATTTATCTCCGACCGAAGACAAAGCAAAAAAACACGACTCCCCCGAGAGACCCACGAGGAAACTGCGAACACCTTGCCCCAAATATCTGCACTTGGAGGAGTAGAAAATAGCATGCATGTATTTGTTTGCCGGGACGAAGACTTCCCTCATTCCCCAGACACTGCCTTGTCATTGAACATTTTGCTGCTGTGTGTTAGGCATATAAAAATACATTTCGATTTTTATTGGGAAGAAAAATACAATACCCGAGAACAAAAGATAATTGTATTGATTTGGGGAGCATGTGCAGGAGTTCAAAAAGTGTGTGCTTGCAATGTTTTGAGGTAAAATATGTGGCGCGAGCAGTGTGTGTGTGTGTGTGTGTGTGTGTGTGTGTGTGTGTGTGTGTGTGTGTATAAAGGCATGCTATGAATGTATATGTTTTATGAAAGTGTATGCACTCTGTATTGACCAACTGTCCACAAATGCAGGGTTTATGCTAAAAAATCAATGTCTTTTAAACTTGAGTTTGTAAAAAAAAAAGTTGCGATGTAAACAGAAGTGAAATTAAGTAACAAGAATGATATGCAAACTAACAGTTTTACAAACATCCAGTCCATATGTATGTATGGATGTGACGTATAATTCAACGCAAGCCTTTATCTGCAGCAAGGCCTGCAGAAAATGATTCAGGCGTAACTGTAAAAACAGTCAAGTCAATGCAACCCCGACTTAATTCTTCTCTCATGTCCTTGAAAATGAGCCTTCTCAAAATTTGTTTAATTCTTAGCCATCAGAAATAGCTGGCGAATGATTTGAAAGCTCGGCTCTTTAGGGGTCACAGGCCTCGTGTTACACGATGCCTATTTCCTACATTTTGATAATTAGCTCGATGAGGTGCTTGATAGATGACTTGTATACAAAACACAGCACATTTCTTTTGCAATAGTGTGTCTTCAAAGTCCGACTAAAAATAGCACATGAAAGTAACACAAACGTTTCAGTGGAATGGAGAGCAGTTATGTTGCGGCTTAGTTCATCTGCGGTAGAAAAATCCTGTTATTATTAGAGCTCCATGTAGATGTAGTCACTGACAAAGGTAACTAACAGGCTTTGGTAAGTTGTCAGTTATGCCTGATGGTTTGGAGAAATATTTCTTTATCCGCAGGCAAAGTGTTGGCCAGGTCTCTCTCTCTCTCGCTCTCTCTTTGGCTCTCTCTCTCTCTGACTCACTCCTCTCTCTCTCTCTCTCTCTCTCTCTCTCTCTCTCTCTCTCTCTCTCTCTCTCTCTCTCTCTCTCTCTCTCTCTCTCTCTCTCTCTCTCTCTCTCTCGTTCCAAGCTATGCTAAATCAGATAGATTTGCATTTTTATGAACATGTCATGGCATCAACTCTGCTGGAACAACACTGAGGCCCATAAAAGGATCAGAGAGGAGGATACTAAATATGAATGATCCCTCTTCTTTATTTCATTACTCTCTGTTTGTTTGTCTCTCTCTCTCTCTCTCTCTCTCTCTCTCTCTCTCTCTCTCTCTCACACACACACACACACACACACGGAGCAGTCGACACAGCATTGACACGGAACAAATAGTTTTTTTTTTAAATGATTGATTATTTTATTTATTTCTCTCCACTCCTTGTGGGAACCTTGGCATCGTATGGGAATCTGTTTGTCCCATCCCTGTGGTTCACAAGCCACTCTGAATTCATCTGTTGCAGTCGTATCTCGACTTTTAGCTGCTCTCCTCTCCTCCTTGCTCATGAAACCAAGGACTAATTTCCATTCTCTTTGCAGCCGTTCAGCCCTAAGGAGCTTACAAAGAAAGAAGGAGAAGAAAGTGAGCGTGAGAGAGATACACGAAGGGGAAGAGAGCGGGAGAAACGGACTTAAAAAACAAGATCAAGACATCTAACTCTCTCTCTCTCTCTCTCTCTCTCTCTCTCTCTCTCTCTCTCTCTCTCTCTCTCTCTCTCTCTCTCTCTCTCTCTCTCTCTCTCTCTCTCTCACTCTCTCGCCCAGAAGGTGGTCTGCTGCACTACAGACAGCAGGTTGCTGAGAGTATAATCCAATGAACACAACTTTTGAGTTTTAACACAGCCATCTTTGGTATTCCAGTTGCCTGAGCAACACTAAGTGTTCAGTCTTTGTGAAACTAAAACTGTGAGGAGGAGTGAAGGAGTGCTTGTCATCTTCATTATACTGAGTAAGTACAGCTTCATTTATATCCAGCATTTTTAGACCATGGTTCCAAAGTGATGGGGCATGGTGGTGCAATGGTTAGCGTGGTCGCCTCACAGCAAGAAGGTCCTGGGTTCGAGCCCTGGGGTAGTCCAACCTTGGGGGGGGGTCGTCCCGGGTCGTCCCTTGTGTGGAATTTGCATGTTCTCGCGGTGTCTGCGTGGGTTTCTTCTGGGTGCCCCGGTTTCCTCCCACAGTCCAAAGACATGTTGGTCAGATGAAATGGCTGTACTAAATTGTCCCTAGGTGTGAATATGTGTGTGTGTGTGTGTGTGTGTGTGTGTGTGTGTGTGTGTGAGAGTGTGGGCCCTGTGATGGACTGGCGGCCTGTCCAGGGTGTCTCCCCGCCTGCTGCCCAATGACTGCAGGGATAGGCTCCAGCATCCCCGCGACCCTGTGAGCAGGATAAGCAGTTTGGCTAATGGATGGATAGATGGGTTCCAAAGTGCCTTATAGCGCCATACAAAAATATATTAATCACTGAATAATATATAATAAAACACATAACAGCCATAAGAAAATGAGAAAAAAAGTGACGTGAAGAGATCATCATCTTCATCATCACAACAAAGTTTTGCTTTATGGGAGACTCTTATGGTGGCATTGGATAACCAATCCAGTGTAATATGGGTCGACAAGTGAATTAAAAACGTTTTACTAAGATCTGGAACTAGACTTGAAGTATTAGGACGAAAAGGGCATAAGAGAAGTTGCATGGAAGAAAAAAAAAGACTATTTTCCCCACGCATTTTTTTTTAGGAAGTCCCAAGAGAGGAGCTCCTTGTTGTTGCCAGCACCTCCTCAGATAGGATGAACTTCAGGAGGGAGAGGAGAGTGAAGAAAAGAGGCTTTCATAGACAGGTCGGCATAGATGAAACACACACACACACACACACACACACACACACACACACACACACACACACACACACACACACACGCACAAACATACACAGAGACAAAGTTTTAATCTGGTTATCAGTCCTGGTCTCTTGGCCACAGGGCTTGTGGGATACCCCTGGTTCTTGGCAGCCATTTCTAACACAAGCTGGAAAAGCAAGTTTTGTGTGTGTGTGTGTGCATATGTGACTCAAGCTGTGTATGAATGAATGATGGTATACGCTCCGTTCATGAGTGTGTGCATTTGCAATATTTTTGTTCGAGTTCATATGAAACTACTTTCAGGGGGTGCTTTTGTTTAAAACATTTTTTTTAGTGTATGTGTGCACGTATGTGTGTATGTATGTGACTGGGCATATGAGCGTGTGAGCGGCTGAGAGAGATGTGAAGAAAGGAAATGAGAAGAGACTTGGAGAGAGGCAGAGGGATTGGAAATGATAAAATAGAGAAGAGAGAGAGAGAGAGAGAGAGAGAGAGAGAGAGAGAGAGAGAGAGAGAGAGAGAGAGAGAATGAAAAAAGATTAGTAATACACACGAGAAATAGACAGGCATAGACTCAGATCAAAAATAAGGGGAAAGATCCAGCAACAAGTTCACGTGTCTCAAAAATGCACCAACCTCCCCTTTGATTATTGTTTTTTTTTTCTTTTTCTTTTGCACATTATCTTGTTCTCTAAAAGAATTTCCAATGTTGTGCAGGACTTTTTTTTTTGTGTGGCTGAGATCTATGCAAAATACTGTATTTTTAATCAAAGGGAAAAGGCTATTCCAGATTTATACGTGAATGTATAAACGGCAGCAGGATCTAATTTTTATTAGTGCTCTTTGTCTTCACATTATTTGGGCTAAATCGCCTCAGGGATTAAAATCCCCCAACATCTCATGTCACATGTCACTCAGACTCTCTCTTCGGGCTATGATAAGCTCTTCCTCTTCAACATTTTTCCGATTCTGCTTTTCTTACAGCAGTCTTAACTGAGGTTGAACGAGTACATTAGAGGGACAGCTGAGGTTGGATGGTTTGGAGACAAAGCGAGAGAGTGAGATTGAGATGGTTCAGACATGTGCAGAGGAGAGATGCTGAGTATGTTGGGAGAAGGATGCTGAAGGTGGAGCTGCCAGGGAAGAGGAAAAGAGGAAGACCAAAGAGGAGGTTTATGGATGTGGTGAGGGAGGACATGCAGGCTGCCGGTGTGACAGAGGAAGATGCAGAGGACAGGAAGAGTTGGAAACGGATGATCCGCCATGGCGACCCCTAACGGGAGCAGCCGAAAGTAGTAGTAGCAGTAGTAGTGGTAGTAGTAGTAGTAGTAGTAGTAGTAGCAGTAGTAGTAGTGGTAGTAGTAGTAGTAGTAGTGGTAGTAGTAGTAGTGGTGGTAGTTGAAGTAGTAGTAGTAGAAGTAGTAGTAGTAGTAGTAGTAGTAGTAGTAGTAGTAGTAGTGGTAGTAGTGGTAGTAGTAGTTGTAGTAGTAGTAGTGGTAGTAGAAGTAGTAGTAGTAGTAGTAGTGGTGGTGGTAGTTGAAGTAGTGGTAGTAGTAGTGGTTGTGGTTGTAGTAGTAGTACTAGTAGTAGTAGTAGTCTTAATTGAGGTAGCTCATTGTACATTAAAATGGAAATTTAGATGGGTAAATTGTAATCTGCATCAAAATATCTATGAATTCAGGATCCATCTAGGGACCTCCACGGCACATAAGGGCATTGAAGAAGTTTCTATTTTCACATCTAGTGTAGCGACAAAAAGATATTGGTTTGATTTTTTTGCCAGACATTCTAGGAGTTAACACACAATCCATATTACTATTGCCACAATGTGCACTGAAACAAAGGTAGATGTGTTGCTTTTACACCTGTGTAAACGATTATCTCCTCTCCATTTTACATCATGTTCCCCATATTTCTTACATACCCCAAACATACCCCAGGTTTTCACAGGCTTTCGTCTGGACTTCCAAGTCATCTTTTTCCCTTTAATCACCTCCACACTTCCTTCCTTCCACCCAGCCACCCTCCTCTCCATCCTCTTGCATGGGAAGAGTGCAGTCCATTTGGAAGAGAATAGTACTTTTCAACTCGCTCTGTCTTGTTTTCAGTATTGTGTTTACCCTAAGCTGCAATGAAGTGAAGAATACATGACAAATGAATTGATTGAAATTAATTCGATTAAAAGTGAGTAAGTAAGTAAAAAAGTAAATAAATAAAAATCCCCTTTGGACTTTTCAAGCCACTCAACACCAACCTGGGGTGAAATAAGAGTTGTGCAAATTTTATAATGGTGAGCATTTGTTGCAGCTATCTTGGATTGCAAAACGGGTAACTTTTACCGCATCGTAATTCAGATAGTACCAGATCAAGCAGTCAATCTCAAAAGAGGATGCAAAATTGATGTTTGCTTTACCTGAAATGCAAGTGACATTTAGATTCACCCTGCCACCCAAACCCATAAAACACTATTACACTCATAAAAACCCATGACTCATTTTTTTTACCTAACTCATACTATAAGGAACAATGTCATAAATAGTCACGATAAGGGAATGAGAAGATGCTATGAATTATGGGACCTGACGGCTGGAATTATCACAGGCCTGGGCAGGCTGACAATTCAAGATGTTAGGGTGACTATGTGCAAAGGACAAATATTTTTTGTTTTTTGGCTCATCCGAAATCAACAAACATTTTAAATAACCACGGCAACGGTGTCTGTTCGTGTGGGCATCCGATCAATTTGAGCGCTGGCATAGCTGACAGCTTGCAAGCTTGCAAACTTAAAACCATTCACGATATCGGTTGTGTATCTAACCTAAATGCTTCTCATTTCATGTCATCCACACCCTGCCTGATTCTCCCTCTTCTACCCTGCCTGCCCGTCTCTTATTCACAATCCACACTGTCATCAACAGATTCTGACTTAAGCTCCTCATTTCATCCTAGAGGCCACTGAAGATGAAACGCAGCTGCTAGATTTGCTCGTAAACGTCTCACTAAGTGCTGATGTGCCAGGAGCCCTCTTTAACCGGTTGACTGCTGCCTTAGCAGTTTGCTTTGCAACACCTGCACCCACAGAGACACACACACACCTTCTCCCTTTCATTCACGCCTTCGTTGGCATGCGCAACTTGCACCCTTCCTCCACCCCTCCCAAAAAAAAAAAAAAAAAGAAGAAGAAGAAATGCATGGATTGCTTTTCACATTTGATTTATTGGAAGCTAACTTCACTGGTATGTGTGGTGTTGACAGGAGTACGGGTATAATAAGGAGAGATGGTGAAGCAACCAGCAACCTTCCCATCTGCCTGCCAACCGACCCACCAACCAACTAACAAACCAACCCACCAACTAAGCATCCAGCATTTCTGAAGGCGATTTACTAATCCCCACCTGCTTGGCAGGAGAGGTACAGGTACCTGCTAAGGCAGCCAGCCTCTGGAAGAAATCTTGGAACTGAGTCAATATATGTGTGTGTGTGTGTGTGTGTGTGTGTGTGTGTGTGTGTGTGTGTGTGTGTGTGTGTGTGTGTGTGTGTGTTTGCAGTTGAGCTTGAGAGACAAAAGAAAAAGAAACAGTGACTACGTGGGTGAGTGTTTGCATGTGCATGTGTGTGTGTGGGGGGGGTAGAGAAACAGAGATGGACAGAGAAGGAGAGAGATATTCAGAGTAAAGTGTGTGAGTGAGTGACTGAATAAGCGAGTGGCCGTGGGTGCGACTGAGAGTACGTTGAGATAGTTAGGAAGAAGTGTGTGTGTGTGTGGGGGGGGGTGCATTGGTTTCCATGTCTGAGTGAGTGCTGGCTTGTGAGTGAATGAGAAAATAAGTTTGTGTGTGGGATGGCGAGTGAGCAAAAGATCGACTGCGAGGGTGAGTCAGTGGAAAGTGGAGCGTGAACACGCGTGTGAGTGTGTGACTGTGAGAACGAGTGGGTGAGGGTGTCAAGGAAGTAAGATAAGTATAGGGAAATTACAGGGAAATACTTTTTTTTTTTCATAGTTTAAGCTGAGTGGGTGAGGTGGCCTGTTGAAGAACACACTCTGAAGTGCTAACCATCATTTATGTCCTACAACAAAGAGAAAATGAACGGATCAGCAGATAAGGAGACAGTCAGATGGATGGCAGATCGGTGACTCCTCATCATACTATGAGCAACGCACTCATACGTACGTGCACATGTGTAGATACAGGCAGCTGTGTTTCTGTGTAATTTACTCATGCTTACTCACCTGTTTGTACTAAAACAACCGTACCCACTTGTTCCTTTCACATGATACACTGAGATTGTGCAATCAGTGCTGATTTAAGATCATTCAGGGATCAGGAACATGAAATGAAACATCGTTTCCCCAGCCCACAGCAGTGCAACACAAAGACAAAAACATATCCAAAAACTACAAGAACACATATATATCCAAACTAACACTTATATTCAAACTAAACAAAAAAATTACTTTCCAGGAGGACGAACGTCAGCCGATGACTGTCGGAGCTGCCGGTCTGCATGGGCTAGCAGTTAACTTAGCCTATCCCGCTTCTGCGTCCTGTCAGATTGCCCTCACTGTTTCCTCCTCGGGTGAATCCCCGGGCAGGGCCTTGGTCCTTGGGCCCACCGGACACAGCAGACCAAGGCTCCCTCAGCTGATCCAACGCCAGCTCTCCCAGCCAGACACCTATACGTCACACCTCCCCACACTCCACAAGACGACGCTAAAAACACAGTCAACACTAGGCGAGGCCGCCGCCAGACCACCCTCGCTGTTATCGGAACTGCCGGTCTGCATGGGCTAGCAGTTAGCTTAGCCTGCCCCGCTTATGCATCCTGTCAGACTGCCCTCGGTGTTACCTCTTCGGGTGCAGCCCCAGGCAGGGCCGTAGTCCCTGGGCCCACAGGACGCAGCAGACCAAGCTCTCCCAGCCAACCCAGCGCCAGCTCTCCCAGCCATCAAATGAAAACACAAACTTAGATGCAGATGTGGACAAAGACATGGATGGTACTGGGTGAGGCTGCTGCAAATGTGAATTTGCACCGCCATTAATTAACTGCAGACAATGAAAAAATGGATATCATCTAACGTCTTACTAATAATTCTGAAAAAAAAAAAACTGATATACGATGAATTACATTGAATTACATTTTTAATGTTGATTTTTTTTGGGTCGTAACATATGGTCAAAAAATATAGCAACAACAAACAACATAATCAAACAACTTATTTCAATGATAAATGATGAACTTTGAACTCCACCAAAGCACTGAATACTGAAATTAGAAACCTGGAACAAAATGTTGTAAATTAGATTAGATTTGATTGGAATATGCATCAGTTCACATCTGTTCACAAATGATAAAGCTAGACAGGAAAGAATGGCTTCCCATAAAAAACATGCTCAGCCAAAAGAGACGGTGTGAGGCTGTAGTGAAAGGCTTGGTTTTAACTAGGAAAAGAAATTTGTGTTGTTGTCAATAAATCTGTATAATAAAACAAGGCAAATCCCATATTCACAATAATAATGAGCTAGTAAAGCAACTTTAAGGTAGACTCGCTGGCCCTTGGCTAACAGGTCGGACCCTTTAGTTGACTGGTTGACTGGTTAACGTAGTCGCCCATGGTGTGGGAGACATGGGTTCGCGCCTCGCTTGGGGCGGTTCCCGGGCTGCCCCTCCAGAATTCTCTACATTGGTGTCAGAAGTGTGATGGTGAGACCTTGAGAACATCGGAAGTGCGTGCGCCCACAGGCGTAAGGGAGCCAATATGCTGAAGCGTGGGGGCGCACTTCCTGAAGGGGGGTCGGTGTAACGTGCATGGATAAATAGACTTGATAGCCCTTGGCTAACGGGTCGGACCCTTTAGTCGACTGGTTAACATTGTCGCCCGTGGTGCGGGAGATCTGGGTTCGTGTCCTGGCTGTGGCGGTTCCCAGGCTGCCCCCCAAATTCGCTACAATATATATACTTCCCCGTGGGGAAATTCACCCTCTGCATTTAAAGTTACCGTCTGCATTTAGCCTATCCTACTGTATGGGAGCAGTGGGCAGCTGCAGCGTCCGGGGACCAACTCCAGTTCTTCTTTCCATTGCCTTGCTCAGGGGCACAGACAGGAGTATTAACCCTAACATGCAGTCTTTTTGATGGTGGGAGGAAACCAGAACACCCAGAGGAAACCCACGCAGACATGGGGAGAACATGCAAACACCACACAGAAAGGGAAACCTGGTTCGGCCTGGGGTTCGAACCCAGGACCTTCTTGCTGTGAGGCAACAGTGCTAACCACTGGGCCACTGTGCTGCCCAACAACTTTATAAGTGAAGCATTTAGAAATTCAACATTGTTTAAGGCCAAAGGATGAATTTCATTGTGCGAAAGGCTACTCGAGATGTATACTTTGCAAGCGATACACTCTTTACATGACGGCCCGGTTCTTACAGAACTGTTGTGGATTATGTTGCAAATTAATCCTACCATGTTTGAGTGAGCGGGGCAGCTATTAAAACGTTACCTGATAAGTGACAGACGTGGATTTTTTTGGTGCCTCTGTACCAGTGGTATTCAATGATGTGCCATCGAGGTCCGTATATATGCAGGTTTTCGTTTCTACCCAACACTACACCAGTTGATTTAACTGATTAGTCCCCCTGTCTGGTTGCTGTTGGGTTAATCAGCGAAAAAAGTAGGTGTAGTGTTGGGATGGAGAGAAAACCTGCATACACGCGACAGACCTCCACGGCAGATTGTTGAATACCACTGCTCTATACAGACCAGCCTGAACTGGCTCTCGTAGAGTTGTCATTAAGTTAAGGAACACACATAAAAAAGTTGTTACATCCCTTGTATGCATTTAGTTATATTTCTAAAGAAAAAATCCCATGAAAGGTTTTTAATTCATACATTTCAATATGAGAGGGTTTAAAAAGAAAAAAAAGCTAAAAAGAAGTTTTATCAAGTTGATTAAACATAATACTTTAATTATTGTGCCCTCTTGTGTTTGTCTACTTTAGCCTGTTGCTAAATAGGAGATATCTCACCTACACACAGAACAATATAAAAACAAGTTCTTCCAGGTGCTTAGGATGGATGATGATGCATCCATGTGTCTGTATCTCAAATACCTATATCTGGCTCTGCTGGGGCCAATTAACATTTCTATGAATAATCATTGTGGTGACGGGCGGGGTCGCACTTGTGTCTCACCGATGTTAAAGTCACTCCACCCCTTAGCTGCTGCTGCTGCTGCTGGTATGCAGCATTACCTAGCACTCTTTGCAAGAAGAAGCAACTTATAAGTTCTATCTCATATTTAAAAGGCCAATGCAAAACAGAGGGACAGAAAGAGGCGAAGCAGAAATATGCAAAAAAAAAAGAAAAAGAAAGTGGCAGTCTTAGGAAAAGCACATTTTAAGTCTTCCTCTGACAGATTTGGGCTTCCAATGCAGAAACAAACAAAATATAGACACCGAGGGTGGCGAGCATGTATACATACACAAATACTGATGCCTGTAAAACTCTCGCAGCTAACCTTACTCAGTGTGAGAGCCTAGCCAAGCAGGCCTTAATAATACCAACAGGTATGCACGGGCTTTCTGAGTACACATGTATGACCGTGCATGTCGCAGTGTGCATGTATGGCTGCATGCGTGGTTGAGAGTATCGCGTGCGTTGTATCCACTCAGTTGTGAAATCCTTTGCGCATGCCCCAGCTTTGCCTCAAATTCCAGGATGAATTAATCATACGTCAGCATTGTCACAACTTGTAAGCATTTCCTAATATTTGGCGTTAAATGTTGTCAGGAAAAGAGAGAAAACAAGCCCTGCTCTCTTGTTCCACTCCCCTTTAATAAACCAGGTAAGTCTGAGAATTCCCTCGACTCAAGTTGTTTAATGACCATAACTAATGTTGCTGGGCTCTCCCCTCTCTTTGTCTTGTCTGTGTAGCCAGCCTAATCGCTGCTGACAGTCAGCTTTGCTCTTTTATTAGCTCTGCGTCGCTTGCAATCAGTGACAGTGAAGTCAAGCGGCAGGAAGGGCTTGTGTGAACTCAACACCCCAGCATCGAGCATTGCACACACACACACACACCCACACACATGCACACACATTCACATCCACTCAAACCGGGCACCCCGCCTCTGCCAAGCCAGTAAACATGAATCCTAACGCACATGAAAACACATGCATACATGCATACCGATACATGCTGAAAAATTCATATGGACGTCGACATGCTTGTGTGTATATGGGTGTATGCACAGACAAGCTATCATATAGGCATACACATACATATGTCTGTGTGCATACATACACACACACACACACACAGTGCCACACAAAATAATCAAACAGCTTTGGTTGGGCAGCCACTCGCCTCTCTCTATGTGGGTCAGGCCCATGCAAAGCTGTATTGATTTTTTAGTTGTGTGTCTGACTGTGTGCCCCCATGTCAAAAAGCCTTACTGCTAATACGACAGCTAACTAGAATGTCCACGCACGCATGCACGCACGTGCGCGCGCACACACACACACACACACACACACACACAAAAGCAGATCCACAGTTTGCTGGCTGTTTCTTGTCAGTGCCCCACGAATTGGCAGACAATGGACTTGTTTGATAAAGAGGCGGGCTGACATTCGAACGGGCAATTTGTGAGCGACGGGGCGGGAGAGAGGGATGGGGGTGGGAAGGGAGGGTCAGGAATTTGCCTCACTCTCTTAAAAGAATGTAGCGTCACCCATATGTCCGTCTGCCCTAGTGCATACTCGACGGAGTGGAAGGGTGGGGAGTGCTCTCTCTCTCTGCCTCTCTCTTTCTGTATCTCCAGCCTATTTTGCAGGCCTGAAAACACTTTCTCCTCACTCTGGCACAGAGAAAAACCCTAATGCTGTTTTGTCTATCACATTAAACCATGCAGTGGCCATCTAGGACAGTATGTAGGCCACAGCACACAGAGAGAGAGAGAGAGAGAGAGAGAGAGAGAGAGAGAGAGAGAGAGAGAGAGAGAGAGAGAGAGAGAGAGAGAGAGAGAGAGAGAGAGAGAGAAGGGGGGGGGGAGAAATAGCTTTAAAACATGTGCCATACAAAGTTGGGGTCAGACATTAGTATTGCTCACATTTCAGTTACATTTCACACTGAAATACTGGCAACATAATCAGCATTTTAGTCTGTAAAGCTGGTTTAATACTCATATCTACCAACTAATACTGTCCCCTTTGTTAAAAAATGAAAAGGGGAAAAAAATTAACTGCATTTAAGTACCTCTTAAAATGAAATCTTATCAATCCCCTTAACCACAAGTTTGAACCCGACATTTGCCACTGCTGACCTTTTGACCCCAGCCATGGGCTAACGTCTCATTTTGAAAATTGGCTAATTTGTGAAATGGCGGAATTTGGGGGTAAAAACCACTTAGAGCTAATGGCTGGCTCATTTGAATATATCCGCCATGCTCAGGGGAGGGCAAGTGCAGGGCAGCACTGCTGCCAGCGAAGCCAGCCCGGTCTTGGTGAGGTGTATTTGCTGGAATTGCCCATCTCAAAGAAGGCAGATATTTCTCCCTCTCACATCAATCTGAACAGCCAAGGCTTTCAGCGCTTCCATTAGCTTGCCATTCGTTATCCATGTATGCTGTAGGCTTTTTCTCAATTACCATTTATGGTTTCTGGAGTAATTACATCAAACTCGAGTCAGTTACCTGTAAGGTGTGTTCTACTGTAAATTAATTTGGAAGTTTCTGTCTTACTCCCTTTCATTTGCTAGTAATGGGCTTTGCCTCTTCTTATGCAATACAACCAGAGGGCTGAATGAATTCTGAAGCAGGAAACTGACCTCATGAGGGAAGGAGACAGAATTTTAAGAGTTCAGAGCAATTTTCATCAAAGCCGGGAGACAGAACATGATATGTGACAAACGATGCCAGACAAGCATATTGTATTAAGCTGTTTCATGAAGGAATGCCTGCCAGTAGCTTGGCACTCATTGTCTAGTTGTCATGTGAAGGATAAATCAGCACATGATTAGAATTGATCAAACTATTTATTATCACTCATTAGGTATTTTTACTTTTCATATAAATTTGAAGGGAGTTTCACAGCAGAGCTGGGTGAGATGGGGGGGGGGAGCTGGAGATGACGGAGGTTACAAGCCAGATTTGACCTCTGGGACATCACGACTACAAAATGTACACTTTTATTGGGAGCAGCATGATGGTGCAGTATGTGGACTGTATTTCATTCAGTGGCCATTTCAATTTAGGGCTCAACGAAATCTACTACTACTACTACTACTACTACTTTCAGCTGCTCCCGTTAGGGGTCGCCACAGTGGATTGAAATATTACATCATCATTTTTGTATTAGTCAACTAGGTTACCAGGATACCCCCGATTATTGTTTTTTAGGATCTAATATTAAATGTGACTGTTTTCTGTAAGATTGTGCTCAAACTCGTGATGCTTTTGAAATAAATAGCACCATGTCATTTATATCAGAGATACTACACATTTTGGAATGTTGATTGTGTTGTTACTTAAACATCCTCTAGGGATCAGCCTATTGTGCTCCATCATGAAGCACACTCGGGAGTTTGTGTTTATTTTTTCTTTTACATCAACAATTCAGAAATTATCGACAGAGTCAACAGTTTCTGATTGTAATTCTGTAATCAAAATTGCTGAAATTGATGTAAAAATGGTGCAGCGGTCACCTCACAGCAAGAAGGTCCTGGGTTCGAACCCCGGGGTAGTCCAACCTTGGGGGTCGTCCCGGGTCGTGTGTGGAGTTTGCATGTTCTCCCCCGTGTCTGCGTGGGTTTCTTCCAGGTGCTCCGGTTTCCTCCCACAGTCCAGAGACATGTAGGCCAGGTGAATCGGCCGTACTAAATTGTCTCTAGGTGTGAATGTGTGTGTGTGTGTGTGTGTGTGTGTGTGTGTGTGTGTGAGCCCTGTGATGGACCGGCGGCCTGTCCAGGGTGACCAGGCCTATCCAGCATCCCCGCGACCTTGAGAGAAGGATAAGTGGTTTGGATAATGGATGGATGATGTAAAAATGAGGTGAGTTTAATAGACGTCTCATCCACATCTGTCTGCTTATTGTCTTCAGCAACCATCTTCCCCACATGTCCCATACATTCCCATGACTGTCTAATTGTGACTCAGGCAGACCTGATTTTTCTGAAAAACTCTAAACCAGTCCAACAACAATTAGAACAAAATGCGTATCTTGAAATGCAAACCAAAGTTTCCTCTAGCAAAACTATGAATGTGCCAAATTTCTCGTGTCTGCACCATGTCAGGGCAGAAAGGCCTTGCTTTTTTCTTAACCGTAGAGTCCAGAAATATGTGTAGCTTCTGTAATTATTACAATCCAAATAAAGGGGCACATGCATTTTGGTAATTCACAAGGTAGATGTATGATTCAATCTTCACTGTCCACATACTGTATATCTTGAGCAGTGAACAGTTCCCTATCTTACTTACCTTCACCATATTTAGTCAGCCCTCCATTTGCTATCGTCGATTAGGCTAACAGCTTACTCATCCTGTTTATGGATGGCCCCTCAGAGCTAAATTAATAGAAGATGCTTTAGGGACCAGAGAGGAAAGTCATAAGCTAGACTGTAATGCTCATTTGCAATGTACAGGCTAATTACCAATTTGCCACTCTCCAATCTTCTTTCATAATACATTCACAACTCAACTTCTTTTGTGTTTTGGTGCCTGCGAGCAATGTATGACTTTTATACAACAGAGGATCCTTTGCTTCTGTCTTCTTTATAACTTCATGTGCTAGAGATACTGAGCTTGTAGACTTGCCCCATGCAGCCCCACATCTAACACAGTGCAAATGGCTCTGCCTTTAGATGTTAACGGTGTCCTCTATTATTGCAACCATTGGCTTACATCAAGAGAAAGGGAGTAAAACAGCACAAAGAAAGGGAAAGAAAGAAAATGCTGCTTCAAACAAAAGCCGTGAAAGGATAAATGTTCCCCCCCATTTTTAGCTATGCTTTTTTTATATATATAAATCAAAGAATGGAAGTGAGGAGCAACTTCATTTGTACTCCAAAATGGACTTTGCTGAACCACTTCCAAACAATGGACCTTACAATCCAAAATCTCCACGGCAACAGAGTTTATAGATATTATTCCTGGATTACCAAGTAATTTGTGATTGAAAGTGAGGGTCATGTCATGTCAAGTCAAATCAAGTCAAGTTTATTTGAATAGTCAAAATTCACAAGTTAACCCCGAAGGGCTTTACAGTAAAATATACAACAGTATATGTCATACGACACCCTCTATCCTTGGACCCTAAACCTGAATGAGGAAAAAACTCCATAAAAAAAAAACCTTATCAGGAAAAAAATATGGTAGAAACCTCTGGAAGAACAACAGAGGACGGATCCCTCTTCCATGACAGACAGACATGCAATAGATGTCAAATGCACAAAATACACAAAAATAACAGAATTATGATGTAACTTCATAGATTACACAGAGCAAGGTGATGTAGAATACATACAGTTAATGCATAAAATTTGGCAAATTTAAATGTGCTGGGTAATAAACTTATAAATAGAGTGCAAGGCAAATTTAGTGACTCTGACCATCCAACACAATTTCAGGAAACCCACAGATGCAGTCAGGAGCTGGCGGGACCACACGCCACAAACCCAGCTCTGCTCAGTGGGGCCCTGCAGAGAGAATAGACTTCAGATGCAGACAAGAGGCGAGGCAGACTTCGACACAGCATTCACACACAGAGAGAAAAGACAAGTGAAGTGATGAGACTGATGCCGAAGTTGTCATAGCCAAAACAATTATTATAAAAGCAATTTAAAACAAGAACAGCACAAACGATAGCATAAATCGCCAAGGAAAAACAGGATGCATCACAAACAGGCTCTGAAATCATCAGACGGTCGAAAGAGAGAAAGATGATCCATGTTCATCAGACAGTCCATAAGGGAAGAAAATGTGTCCTGGAAAGCGACAGAGCGAGACAGTGAGGAAAGGAGAGAGAGGGGAAGAGGAGCACAACATGGGCATACATGTGCTTAGCAGAGGTGGGGGACTCAAGTCACATGACTTGACTCGATTCAGACTTAGATGCAAATTTGAGGACTTGAGACTTGCTTGACTTCTTCTTCTTGGCTTGTTCCCTGTTTCTCAGGGGTCACCACAGTGGATTTCCCCCCTCCCTCCGTAGCTTTCTGTCTGATGCATCCCTCTCCTGCAGCCCAACCCTCCTCATGTCCTCCTCTGTCTGGTCTCTCCATCTTTTCCCTGTTCTTCCTCGTTTTCTTTTGCCAGGTATTTCAATGTCCAATACCTTCTTTCCCATATAGTCTATGCCTCCTCTCTGTACATGTCTAAACCATCTCAATCTTGTCTCACTCAACTTCTCATCCATTCCTCTGATCTTGAACGTAGCTGTTGCTTCTTCATTTCTCTTCTGGTCTTTTCTAGTCACGCCCAAGGACCAACGCAGAATGGCCATATCTGTTACCTGTAATGTAGATTCTAGCCTCTCTGTTGTTGTCACTGCTTCCATACCATTGAGCATGGCAGGCCTAACCATTGATTTTATACCTTGCCCTTTACCCTCAGCGGCATTTTTGTCATAAAGTGCTCCACTTACCTTTCTCCATGAATTCCACCCAGATTGTATGTTTTTCTTGACTTCCTTCTCACCATCGCCTTCTGTCTGTATTGTCGATACGAAGTACTTGAATTCGTTAACTTCTGGGACATCTCCCCCTAAGGTCAATCCAGGACTTTCGACTCGCTTGACTAAAACTGATAAAGGAATCAACTTGACTTTGACTTGGTATTCATGACTTGTGGCTTGACTTAGACTTGAGACAGATGACTCGAAAGGACTTGACTTTTTTTGTTAGATATTTGCATTTTTCTAGATATTGAGACGTTATGTTTTGTTTTTGGAACACGATTGGGTGATTTCTAGTGCATTTTGGGGTTGACACAGCTGTAATTGCGTTGTGCTTGCACAATGACAATAAAGTTCTGGAATATTGAATACGCGCAAACCTGGCAACCTACTGGGACGCGGCTGACCAGCAGAGGCCAAGGGGGCTAGTCCAAAAATGATATAATTTGGATCCAAGGATAATGTTGTCGATGACGGTAGAAAGAAGAGAGCAGCGGCATGCTAGGTCTGCAGCTCAAAAATCAGTGACACGACCACCACAATATCCATCTTCATCCGTCACTACAAAACTCACAAAGGTACGTGACTGTGTCTTTTTAGCTAAATTATTGGCTGCTCAAACGTTAGCTTGAAAGCTAATGTTAAATGTAATCTTAACGTCCGAGCAGCCAGTAGACTTGTTAATGTTAGGCTTGGCTTCAAATCGACTGTGCAGCTTACTGAGAAGAAATATCGATCAACTGAGAAGAAAATATTGTAATGTGCATGGATAAGTAGACACGCTGGCCGCTGGTTCGCGAGTCTGACCCTTTAGTCGAGCGGTTAGCGATGTCTCCTGCGGTGCGGGCGATACGGGTTCGCTTCCCGGCCGCGGCAGTTCCTGTGGTTACGTTGTCCCCCGAATTCGCTACAATACAATTGGGGATTAATTCGGGGCCATATAACCAGTTAAACTGCGGGCACGTTGCTAGCTAGCCCAGGTGCGTGTTCATGACTAAATGGTTGCAGGCGTAACGTTAACCTTCTCATTACATGCTATTGTACCGCTTTCTCTGCTGTTTAAGCGCCTTTTTAATAAACCATTAATTTGAATGTTGTGTTCACTCTGTTACGATCACTTTGCTGCCAGTGTTGTTACAGCTGTGCAAAAAAACCTAACTACCCGACACCTAGCGTATACTTATGCTTATAATGCGTCATGGTCACAGTTGTATTAGAAATGATTCAAAATCACTTCCCATTAGCAAGGATTTTTTTTTTTGTTGCCATACGCCCATTTCACGCCGCGGCCATCTTGGATTTAAAAAAAAAACAAGTGGTGGGAATTTAGCCACGCCCCCTTCTTACTCAATCGGAAATCAATGCAGCCGGGGCCAGCAGCAAACATGGTTTGGACTACCAACCTCGAGCATCTACCGTCATTTACCACAATATGAAAACTAAGCTGGATCTTTTCTTTTTCCAGTACTTTCTACCTCTCCTGTGCCAGTGAGGAGAGACACACACACACAGGGCTGTATTCAAAGAAGCTGTTTAATTCATTTTTATACTGTACATTCAATATTTACACATTAGATTGTCCCATCTACAATATTTTCATTCTTTGTACTTTAACTTTAACAAAAATGTTGGTTCATTTTAAACTAAAATATGTTCGGTCAACTGTCATTCTGTTGTAGCAATAAACTGGAACTCGCTACCAACTCAAATCATCAATTGTTTACTAAACTAAGCTAGTGATTGCTCATCTCAAGGTGTGGGCTAAAAAATGGGACTGTACTGAAATGAAGTTAAATATGTTTCAATCTATCTAAGGTTTGTGTACACTATTTTCTTGTCAGCTGAATTGAACAAAGGTTTAAAACAGTGGTCCCTGAAAATTTGTTAGGAGAGCACACACAGTCCACAGTTGGTTGACTGTTCCACTTAGTGAAAGGGGTATGACTCCATCAAAAATGTGGTACTCCTTTATGCGTCTTATTGACCGTTCGACGTGTAGTCTCAAGCCAGCAATACTCTGTGTGTCTGTGAGCTCATCACAGCTAAACTGTCCACTTGGGCCTAAAAATGCAGGGATGACAAGTTTTACATCTATTTCATCGAGCAGGTCTTTGGTAAGGAAGCCCTTATCGGCCATGACCTCATCACCTGACTCTACGAGGTCCAGAACACATGACCTCTTAGTTATCTCCTTATCAGAAATACATCCTGTGTATAGATTACTTACCAGGCTCACTGACCCTGAGGGAGTGATCCCAATTAGGGATTTCAGTGTAGTGTTACTTTTATAATGGGAGTATGTCATGGTGTTCAAAACCTTCGAACTAGCTGTCTCGATGCGGATCTCTGTGCAGTCTAGTATCACTCTTGTGTTTGGGTAGAATTCCCTGAATACTGGTGGCATTAGCTCGTCTACTGCTGCTCTACTAGGCCATGTTGGGAGGGTCCCTAACATAAAGAGCAAATAGTTGGCTCACGTCGTACAGTTCCTGCTGACTGTGGCCGGCGACACATTGAATCGTACAGATAAATCCAGAGCAAAAAAGCCCTGCCTCACACGGCACAAGAATAGGAAAAACTGATCAATCAGCGATAAATGCTCTGCATGGAAGCCAGACACAGAAATGTGTTCTAGGTTATGGCTGTTCCTTTGCATTTGAGTCCATCGCACCATGGACTCTGCAGTAGGCTGTAAAGCTAGGAAGAGTGCTTTGAGGGTGTGGTAATCCTTAAAACCAGTGTAAAACCTGATCAGATTGGGCGCACACTGGAAGCGTTCTAAACCAAAACGCTCACTTTTCAGCTTTTTATTTTCGTCCTCCAGGAAAGCGATGCGTTTCTTTACTGCGTCAAGCTGGTCTTCCACAGAAAGGGGCTTCACGTCGTAGTCATGATCAGGTAGAGTCGCCCAAACCTCACTGGACACATGAGGATATGTCATACATGTGGGAAGCAATATAAATCCACACATTTTCCTGTTATCAAGATGATGTGTCAGGACAGAGCTATCCACTATTGAAAGATTAGTGAATATATAGTATATTGTGGAGTTAGAAAACAACGAGACAGGAGACGTGAGAGTAGACGTAGTCGAGGTAGTTTACTAGCTCCAACTTAGCATGTCATACATTCGACAACGACACTGAACTGTGAACCGGAAGCGGAAGTGCATTATCTGACCCCTCGCCTCTACCCTTAAAGGTACACCGTCCTCTTAGGTGAATGTCTCTCGTTATATAAATGTGGGTCACCACACAGGCCCTCCCCAGAATTCACCTACACAAAACAATGCAAAACAGCAAAAGCACAAGTCATGAACATAAAAATAGACTCTACAACAGAACAGTCAATGACATAGTGCAAAGTCACGGGGAAAACAGGTGACGAGTCGGGGGGTGGACCCTGCAGCCATAACGGCTGCGCTTCACAGGAGGGGAAACAGATGGGGCCGAAACCCGGGCCATAGGTGGGGCCGAAGCAGGAACAGAGGCAGGTGCCGGGGCCGACCTAGGAGGGCGCCCCCGCCGCGGGGGTAGGGCCAATTGCATTGGCTCCCCAATGTCCAAGTGAGCGGGCTTGAGACGGTCTATAGCGACCCGCTCCGGCCTGCCCCCCATGTCCACCACAAAGTTCTTATCCCCCACCTCCAGGACGCGGAAGGGCCCGTCGTATGGGGGCTGCAGCGGGGACCGATGGCTGTCGTGCCTAATGAAGACGTACCTCGCCGATGGCAGATCCTTGGGGACGTAGGACCGGGGGAGGCAGTGTTGAGACATCGGAACGGGAGCGAAGGCACCGGCAGCGCTCCGGGACGCACTGAGGTGAGAGGCGGCCGACCAGGGAGCCGTAGCATCCGTAAGAAACTCCCCCGGAACCCGCAGGGGCTGGCCATACACCAGCTCAGCGGAGGAGGTCTGGAGGTCTTCCTTCGGGGCCGAACGCAGGCCGAGCATGACCCACGGGAGCCGGTCCATCCAGTTGCAGCCAGTGAGGCTTGCCCGCAGAGTGGCTTTCATGTCCTGATGGAACCGCTCACAAAGTCCGTTGCTCTGTGGGTTGTACGCCGTAGTGCGGTGGATCTTCACCCCCAGGTGCTCAGCGACCGCTGTCCAGAGCTCCGAGGTAAACTGGGAGCCCCGGTCGCTCGTGATGTCACCAGGCGTGCCGAAACGGGCCACCCAGCAGCCGATGAACGCCCGTGCTACCTCTACTGCCGTCATGGAGGACAAGGGAATAGCCTCTGGCCACCTGGTGGCCCTGTCCACAATAGTGAGGAGGAACGTATAACCACGGGAGGGGGGCAGGGGACCCACCAGGTCAACATTGACGTGGTCAAACTGCCTCTCTGGAACCACAAACGGTGCCAAAGGGGCCTTGGTATGGCGGTGCACCTTGGCGCGCCACACACGAGCCGGCCCAGGCTCTAACATCCTTACGGAGCCCAGGCCAAACGAACGTGACGCTCACCAGCTTGGTCGAGGCCTTCACTCCCGGGTGGGAAAGGCCGTGGACGGTGTCGAAAACTCGGCGCCGCCAGGAAGTAGGCACCAGGGGGCGCGGTTGACCGGTGGAGATGTCACAGAGGAGGGTGGTGTTGGCCGCGTCGAACGTCACGTCCTCCAGCCGTAGCGCCGTAGGGGTCGACCGGTAGTCTTGAACGGTCGCGTCCTTGGCTTGGTCCGCTGCCATAGCGGCGTAGTCGAGTCCCAAGTGAACGGCGTTAACAACCTCCCGTGAAAGGCAGTCGGCGACGAAGTTATCCTTGCCCGACACGTGTTGTATGTCCGTGGTAAACTCGGAAACCGCCGCGAGATGGCGCTGCTGACGCCCAGACCACGGTTCTGAGGTTTTGGCCATACAGAACGTCAGCGGTTTGTGGTCCACGAAAGCGGTGAACTGTCGGCCCTCCAATAGGAACCTAAAGTGTCTGGTTGCGAGGAAGAGACCCAGTAGTTCCCTATCAAAGGTGCTGTATTTGCGCTCGCTCTCACGGAGTTGTTTACTGAAGAACGCCAACGGCTGCCAGCCCCCCCCCCCACCCACTGCTCACACACGGCCCCCACGGCGTAGTCGGAGGCATCCGTTGTAAGGGCTATGGGGGCGGCAGGCGAGCTAGCAGCGCAGCGTTGGCCAGCGCGGTCTTGGCGGCCACAAAAGCCTCGTCCATCCCCGAAGACCAGTCCAGCTCGTCCTTAGACTTCTTACCCCACAGGGCCTCATACAGGGGACGCATGATGTGGGCGGCACGGGGCAGGAAACGGTTATAAAAGTTAACCATGCCCAGGAATTCCTGCAGCGACTGTACAGTGCGGGGGCGGGGGAACATGGTGACAGCCTCAACCCTGGCAGGGAGGGGAACGGCCCCCTGTGGAGTGATGTGGTGCCCGAGGAAGGTGATGGACGACTCCCCGAACTGACACTTAGCTGGGTTGATGATGAGGCCGTGTTCGCTGAGCCTGTCGAACAGCTGTCTGAGGTGCGTCATGTGTTCCTCCGCCGACGCGCTGGCCACGAGGATGTCGTCTAAGTACACAAACAAAAATGGCATGTCGCGGAGCACAGAATCCATAAGGCGATGAAACGTCTGCGCCGCCCCTTTAAGGCCGAAAGGCATACGTAAAAACTCAAAGAGCCCAAAGGGTGTGATGACAGCCGTTTTTGGGACATCCAGTGGGTGGACCGGCACTTGGTGATACCCCCGCACTAAGTCGATTTTGGAATAGATGGCAGCGCCCGCCAGGTGGGTAGAGAAATCTTGTATGTGCGGTATGGGGTACCGGTCGGGGGTCGTGGCATTGTTTAGGCGACGGTAGTCCCCGCACGGGCGCCAACCCCCGTCGGCCTTAGTAACCATGTGAAGAGGGGAAGCCCACGGGCTGTCAGAACGGCGGACAATGCCGAGGCGCTCCATAGTCGAAAACTCCTCCCTGGCTATTGCGAGCTTGGCCGAGTCGAGGCGTCGGGCCCGGGCGTAAACTGGGGGGCCGACTGTGGTGATATGATGTTCCACGCCGTGCTTGGCCACCGCCGAGGAGAAGGTGGGTGTGGTGTGCTCGGGGAAATTTGCGAGCAGGCGTTGGTATGGATCCCCGGTGGAGAGTGTGTTAGCGAGGCACAGCGCTCCAGCCCCCCCCAAGCGTGCAGGGGTATGACGCAAAAGAGACGGCATCAATCACGCGACAGTTTTTAACATCCACCAGCAGGTTGAAAGCACAGAGGAAATCCGCACCTAGGAGCGGGGTGGATACAGCAGCCATCACAAAGTCTCAGCCGAAACGTCGGCCGCCAAAACACACGTCCACATGTCTGATACCGTACGTCCGAATGGACGTGCCGTTGGCGGCGTCCATCTGGGGGCCGTGACTGTCGGTCATCGTGTCCACAGCTTGTGCTGGTAGTATGCTGCGTTGAGCGCCAGAGTCAACCAGCAGCCGCCGGCCCGACAAGGAGTCTCTGATGAACAACAGCTTGCAGTCACGGCCGGCGCCCATAGCCGTTAACGAGCGCCGGCCTTGGCGTTTCCCTGAACCCTGTAACTGCAGGGTTTGCGACACTGTTTTGCTTTTGCCCCAAACCTGGCATGGTAATAACAGAGCCCGTCGTCAGGTTGGCGGCGGGCTGTCACCGCAGCCGCGGTGTCCATATAGTCGTACACAGGTGGTGGTGGGGCGGTCTGGTGGGGTAGCAGGGCATGCACAAACTGTTGCCGGTTTGCCAGGAAAATCCTGTCTGCTTCAGCAGCCAGAGAACGGTAGTCCTTGGAGGCGGCGAGAGGAGAACTGGCCAGTGCTGTGCGTACAGGTGCGGGGAGCTGCCTCAGAAAAATGTGTGTGAAAAGAAAGGCCGGATCAGCCGATCCCAGCACAGACAGCATTTTTTCCATTAACTCAGACGGTTTGCCGTCGCCGAGGCCATTCAGGGACAGTAAACGGTCTGCCTTCTCCAGCTCCGACAGTTCAAATAGTTTCAGGAGGAATGTCTTTATAGCATCGTACTTGCCAGCAGCTGGCGGAGCTTCCAACATTGTCATTGCTCGCGCCGTTGTCGATGCGTCTAACGCCGCCACTACGTGGAAGTACTGCGTTGAATCCTGCGTTATCCCTCTCAGCTGGAACTGGGCTTCCACATGTTGAAACCACCGCCGTGGATTATGCTGCCAAAAGTCGGGTAGCTTCACAGTAGCGGCGTAAATGCTAGCGTTAGCAATAGCCATGTTGTTAGCACCGGCGTCGGGAGCGGGTACCGCGGCAGCATTATTCCCGGCGTCTTCGTTGTCAGACATACTCGTATTAGTAGTTCGATCACGTCGGGGTCACCAATGTGGAGTTAGAAAACGAGACAGGAGACGTGAGAGTAGACGTAGTCGAGGTAGTTTACTACCTCCAACTTAGCAGGTCATACATTCGGCAACGACACTGAACTGTGAACCGGAAGCGGAAGTGCATTATCTGACCCCTCGCCTCTTCCCTTAAAGGTACACCGTCCTCTTAGGTGAATGTCTCTCGTTATATAAATGTGGGTCACCACAATATATATAGTATATATATATATATATATATATATATATATATATATATTTATTTATCTCTTTCCCTTCTTTGATAGGAGTTGCAGGATGGTACACAGCAGTACGACATGTTGCTTCCAGCAGTGTTTTCAATGAAGTAAGAAGGGGGCGTGGCTAAGTTCCCACCGCTTGGTTTTTTTAAAATCCAAGATGGCCGCGGCGTGAAATGGGCGCAAGGAAACTGAACGAAGGAAGGGTCATGACGTCACTGTGTAGCGCGGAACGTACATTGGCGCCACACTTGGAAAGTTTAGTGGTGAATGGAGAGACCACGCCTTCATCTCTCCCCTCTCAGTTTCACGGGTTATCGATCTGGGTGATGGAGGCATCGGTATTTTGGTGTGTTGCAAGAAGGACCTGGGTTCGAGCCCCGGGGTAGTCCAACCTTGGTGGGTCATCCCAGGTCGTCCTCTGTGTGGAGTTTGCATGTTCTCTCCGTGTCTGAGTGGGTTTCCTCCAGGGGCTCCATTTCCTCCCACAGTCCAAAGACATGTAAGTCAGGTGAATTGGCCGTTCTAAATTGTCCCTAGGAATGAATGTGTGTGTGTGTGTGGGGGGGGGCGCCCTGTGATGGGCTGGCGGCCTGTCCAGGGTGTCTCCCCGCCTGCCGCCCAATGACTGCTGGAATAGGCTCCAGCATCCCCGCGACCCTGAGAGCAGGATAAGCGGTTAAGATAACGGATGGATGGATGGATGTTTATTTAGCTAATGTTTCATGTGTTTCCAAGGTACATTTCGTTTGATTTGTATGTTAATTCAATAATTTATTTACATGCAAATTACATTAATGTTATGCTAGATTTACAAGAGACTGGAGCTTCTTGTGCATATGTGATTGAAGTTAGTAACAGACTAACATTAGTAAGTAAGCTAAACTGTGATAATACCCTAACTGAATTAACTCTGAGCCTGTTAGCTAATGTTATGTAACACAATATACAGTTTTTTGATATGGTGACCAGGCGATAGGTTTTTATATACTTGATTCTATTTTATACACTATTCAGTTGTATTTGGCTTTGATGCAATACTGTTTTGTGTGCACAGAAACAGTTAAGTAGGAAAACAATGACAGTCTCAAATGAGTTAATTGGCTAAGGAGAAATGGTGTGACCCTCCTGAAAGGGAGCTAGGGCAGGAGGCTTAACATTGTGATATACATTTTTTGTGTAGTACATGTGTTTTTGCTTTAGAGCCCTTTCGAGCTATAGGGCTAGATATTATAATTTCAGAGCCTCAATGTTCATTATTATTCATTTAGGAAGTTTGTTATTGATTGCCACAACATGTCAGATATGAGTAAGATTTATAAAGCGTAAGCAGGCTGCTACAGTTTTTGTTAATGTTGAAAATAAAACTCATCTTTTCATGACCACAGATTTTTAACTGATTTAAATATGGAACTGGGATAGATCATCAGAATTTCATATGATTTGACTTGTTGTGACTTGCTTGACCTGAGCAATGACTTAACTTGTTTTGCTTGACTTATAGCAGGGATCCGACTTGACTTGCTTGATTCTCACCCCAGTAACTTGGGACTTGCTTGTGACTTGCACATGTGTGACTTTTACTCCCACCTCTGGTGCTCAGAGATCCAAACAGAAAGGTTAGGACAGTGTGATGCATTCAGAAAGTTTAGGAACATTTTTGTTGACAGGACAAGACCAAGATCCTCCCAAAAGAGAGTAGTTGTGACAAAGCTCAGAAGGAAGTCAAACTGCCAAAGAAATAAAACATCTAGTTGAAAACTAATGAGAAGAGATGGGTTTTTCAGTTTAGATTTGAAAGAGTCTACAGAGTCAGATTCTCTAATGGTGGCTGGGAGACTATTCCAAAGAAAGGGAGCGCAGTAAGAAAAGGATCTGCAGCCTGCAGATTTCTTTTTAACTCTAGTGACAGAAAGGAGACCTGCACTTTGGGAACGGCGGCCATGAGAAGGTACATAAGGCTGTATCAGATCTGACAAATATGAGGGGGCAAGCCCATTAAGTATTTTATAGGTTAAAAGTAGCACTTTAAAGTCAGCTCTAGCATGAACGCAGAGCCAGTGAAGGGAGGCTAGAATCGGTGTGATATGGTCAAACTTTGTTGTTTTAGTTAATATTCTAGCAGCAGCATTTTGACCCAGCTGAAGGCTTTAGTGGTAGGGTCCTGTCATTTCTGTTATACCCTCCTGTTTTAGAATTAACTTTAGAATGACTGCTGGGATAGGCTCCAGCATCCCGCGATCCTACCTAGGATAAGCTGCTTGGATGATGGATGGATGGATGGATGGATGGATGAAAATGATGACTTTTGACTTTCAGACATAGTCATTTCTTGTTACAGCCTTTACCCCATTTGTCAGTGCCCTGAACAGAAAACAAAATAAAACAGCAATAGAATCGCAAATGCAATGCACATTGTTCACAATGTCTCCAAAATCATTACAATGGTAGAAGGGGAATGAATTTGCTAGCCAACTAGAATCATTCAATTTGCAAACTAGGTATTTTAATCTCTTAGAGATATACTTGAGCCAAAGAAGGGAACGAGTTACATGTGCTTTCAGACTGAGCAAATCCAAGTTCAGCTGAAAACATACATTATCAACATCAACGATGACTCATACCTTTTTGTGCGCTTTTCATCTCTGGTGATACAAGTAATACACAATAACTCATACCTTTTTGTGCGCTTTTCATCTCTGGTGATACAAGTAATGCATAACCATTCTCCAGGTCATTCATTAAAAGAGCAATATGATCTATTTGCCCAACAAGATATGTGGGGTTATCATTAACTCAAGTGTTCACACGAATCCATCAAATGAATAGATATTATACTTTTGCTTGACTACTAAGTCTCATATGTAAAGACTTGAGATAAGAACAAGCCTCCATTTAAATTGTTAAGACACTCAAGGGAGGATACCATATCACAGAAAACAGACTGTTTAGAGTAACATTATTATAAATAAAATTGAATAAAAAAACTCATTAAGAATGATTCATTTCTTTTTACTTGATTCATTTATTACCAAATTAGAATTATTGGCATTCTGGGAAAATGTGTTGGCACAAGTAATTTAGTAAAGCTAATTTGAAGATTTCGTAACTACCCAGCACCGGATTTGCTTGTCTAATGATCGTATTTTATTCCCTTGTTATCATTCAACTTAATTTGGTCATAATGAGGTCAACAGACCTGCTACCAGCAAATGCAGAGCTAATGCGCTGTCCTTGTTTTATTTAGCTGAACTATAAAAAAAAAACTAATCTGAAAAGCAACATAATTTCTTATCAGCAGTCTCCACGAAGACATTATAGTACCGCAGCCATTACAGTAATAGGCTATGTAGCAAAGCTGTATGCAGCTTCTTTGAAGTCTAAGGGTAAAAAAAAAAAAGTTAGAGACGTCAAGAAAGAGAGAATGTAATGTTGCATTAGTTACCTGCTACTTCTAAATGTGCCCTTGTTTTGCCTTTTGCTATAATATGTCAGCGCACACACAGTAGTAAAGTTGGCGTTGAATCATTAACTGTAGGAAATAGATCATTAAAAGTTCAAAAGAGATCTAGGTTAAACTCACAGAGTGAACATTATACCCTTTAAAAAACTTAAAAGGCAAGAGGCAGAGGACACACATTCTATGAATAGTTTTGAATGAGCTCACTGCGGCCCTAACGGTCAATGTTGCATGTCCGTTGAAGAAAAACTTACTTGAGTCGTCCATTGAATATATTTACATTTCAAGTGTTCTCCTGTTTAGACAGACGTAAGGGTTAGGTTGTGACCTGGGAGTTCAGGGCTGACCTCATTCGGAGAGATCGGTCTTAACCCCTCTCACGCAAACTCTATCTGAGAGGGGTTAGACTTTCCTCCTGACTCTACATATATAAATCTGTCCTGCTATGAGCGCTACTCCACTTTGTCAGCTCCATTTCCTCACGAATTACATTTCAAACCGCTTGTGGAGATGGCCACCCTTAAAGCTCAACTACAAGTCTTCTATAGCAACTTTTATATGCCATTGTGGCTGTAATAGATGTTGTACAGTAGGAACTGAAATGAAGATATTTTCTGCTATCTAACGTCGTAATTGTCATGATTTAAACACAATATTTTGAGTGTATGTTACGTTTCTTAGTCTAGCGAGCTAACATGTGCTCCTAGAGATGGAGACTCGCCCCTGAAAACTTGCAAAAAAACACACTTTTTATGGTTATGACAGTTTTGATATCACGTATGTACAGTACAATATGATGAATTAGTATTGGCATTATTTGCTTTAAACTATTATTAAGTATTGTTTTTTTTTTGTTGATTTTTCTCCCCACTTGTATCCGACCAATTACCCCACACTTTCGAGTTGTCCCGATCGCTGCTGCACCCCCTCTGCTGATCTGGGGAGGGCTGCAGACTACCACATGTCTCCTCCGATACATGTGGAGTCGCCAGCCGCTTCTTTTCACCTGACAGTGAGGAGTTTCACCAGGGGGATGTAGCGCATGGGAGGATCACACTATTCCCCCCAGTTCCCCCTCCCCCTCGAACAGACACCCCGACCGACCAGAGGAGGCGCTAGTGCAGCGACCAGGACACATACCCACACCCACACCCGGTTGTGTCTGTAGGGACGCCTGACCCACCTGGAGGTAACACGGGAATTCGAACTGGTGATCCCCATGTTGGTAGGCAGCGGAATAGACTGCCACGCCACCCGGACGCCCTATATTGCTATTATTGTTAGTAGTAGATTTTGTCACATGAGCAATGATCTTACTGTGTCATTACACCATCTCTTGGGCATTCAAACTTGAGCAGTGGGGGTCTCGTAGTTGTTATTATCACCCTCCTTTTCAGCAAATGATGGGCAAGACACAGACTTCATTGTCAAGTCAAAGTAGGCAAAGAAGCTAAAAATAGCAAGTAGCTGATCAAATCTCATTCCTGGCAGTCCTATGAGAGACTCTATTTCAATAGCAAACTTGTTTACTTTGAGTACAGATAAAGACCGTTACTTTTGATGCATGAGAACTGGAAATATCCAAGGTCAATGTTTTCTAGAGATTTGGATTTCCATTTAAATGTGAATCAAAGGTGAACATTTTGTCTGTCAACCATTAATGCACTGACACTGTCTTGTTGCCTTTGTTTTAGCCAGTCATTTTTCAGCAGTCATTCAGAAAACTCTGCTGTATTTACGTAGGAGCGATGTCGGGGTGGTAAAAATATATTGCGGTGGTTAGTGATTTTATTCAGTGCCACGTTTAGGTCCTGTCATAACCAAGCACTTTAATCCTGCAGTGATTCACAATGCATTCATAGAAACCTACCTTTGATTTCAGTCAGTTGCATCTGTCTCCTCATTTATAGCTTTGTGTCTCATATTTTATACCATACCCTACACGTCTGCACATGAAACTACTGACAAACCACCGCCAACTGCCTTTTTGACCTCTGTAGGGCACCCGGACTGTGTAGTGACATCACTGCTTCTTCAAATGAACGATAATGAAAGAAAGAAAAAGAAAAACGTAATTATAGTACAAAGTTTCATCCCGTCAATTGTCCAATATCCTCGAGCGGTTTTTGTGTGAGCTCTCAGTGTGCTCACCAAAGAGGGACATTCACTGCCTGTCAAAAAGCACATAATAAATCCTTGTCAATGAGGACCCTGTCGCATGCGAGATGTCACTTGACGGTCAGCAATATGTTTCTCAAATACTTCCCCCTTGGTCCCAATTTCTCTGAGATCGTGTCCTAATGATGACCCTAGGCCTATTTTAATCATTATTTGCATTGCCCTTTTAACAATCATTCCACTCCCCTGCACAAGCCTGATATGGATCCCTGTGATTGTCAACTGCCTTGAAGACACACTCTTTCAGGGCCATATTAGTCCATTTTTTTCCTCTTTGCCAGTATTTTCAAAGTCTGTGATAGAAAATGCGGAAGAAATGGTGTTTTCCATGGTTGTCACTGTGGCCGAACTACGCTGTATCATTTAAGGCGAGCTAAGATCCAAAGTATTTCCCCCAAAGTTAGTTAGGAAAAGTCCAAGCCTCACACAGAGCAGTCCTTATTTCTTCAAACGCTAGCCGTCTCGTCACCTGAGCGAATGAGAAACAGACATTCAGGGTGTCAATAAATGACATTAAGACTCTTGGTTCGAAACAAATCAAAGGCAATACACAAAGTCGGTAGTGTTATTTTCTGATATGAATAACATGGCAGTTAGACCCGTCTCTCTCTGAGGTTAAGGCCTTGCATTATGTGCTCTTGTCAGCAGTAATTTTAACGTAAGGATGTATATCATGATTCAACAGTGTACAGATAAGAGCGATTTCAACAAAAGGTGTTAATGATGTGTCAAAGCAAACAATGTGATGTTAAAAAATTAATTAAGGTCATGGTCTGCCATTCCATATATATATATATACACATACATACATATATGTGTGTGTGTGTGTGTGTGTGTGTGTGTGGCACAGCGTAGTGGTTAGCGTGGTTGCCTCACAGCAAGAAGGTCCTGGGTTCGAGACCCGGGGGGTCGTCCTCTGTGTGGAGTTAGCGTGTTCTCCCCGTGTCTGTGTGGGTTTCCTCTGGGTGCTTCGGTTTCCTCCCACAGTCCAAAGACATGTAGGTCAGGTGAATCAGCCATACTAAATTGTCCCTAGGTGTGAACGTGTCAGGCCTGTGATGGTGGACTGGCGGCCTGTGTAGGGTGTCTCTCCCCCTGCCGCCCAATGACTGCTGAGATAGGCTCCGGCATCCTGCGACCCCGATTGGGATAAGCGGCTTGGATAATGGATGGATCCCCCCCCCCCCAATGGGTGCCTTTTGGCAGTACCAGGGACGTAATGACTCTTGTTTACATGAAATATAAACCCTTCTATTGAATTAGACCTTTAAAATTGAGCACACAGTTTTCGGCTCATAGTACGAACTCTGTGATGGGAGGTTTGCAAACCTTGGTGTTAAAGATTGGTTTTCTGCAGTACCACACTCATATTTGAGTAATCTACATGTGAATAATAAAGTAGCCTTCAAGGTTTATGTGTTTTCCCTTCACAGGCGGTATTATTAATAGCCTCATCTTTCTTGGAGACTTAAATACAAGATGAAATATTTTGACATGTAGATAGCAGAGGGAGAGAGGTCTGGGCCAAACAAACATTTGTTTTAATTAATCATTTGATTGTGAATTAAGGCCGGCTTTACCACCTGCTTTGTTTGTGCCCCGACATCCCTGTCAATGGAAAGGCCTACTGCGCTATTGCCCCTGTATGTCGTATCTGTATCTATTTAAAGAAAATCTTTGCAGGGTTAAATTATTTCTGCGCAAATGCAGAATGAATCTTTTGCCTTTGCTTTGACCTTGTGGGTAAACTACAAAAAGCAAAACAATCGATCGCTTCCCTCTGAAGAAGTATTTTGGAATGAAAGGCTGTATCGAGATAAACCGTCACCCCGTATGTAGAGGGAAAACAATCTCTGTGCACATTATGGAGGCTGAAGACAGAAAAAAAACCCCCCACTTAATCAACTAACATTGATATTACTTCTGGCAATTAGGAGCATGCTGGTAATGATATGAGTTTTCAGCTGTAAATAATTATGCTGCCTGCAGGCCATACTTTAATTCTTGACTGTATCTATAAACAATAATCAAACCAACAGCAGCAGGCTAAAAGTTGGAGATGTACGCGTTGCAGAGCACCAGTTGAGGTGAAGCTTATTGAAGCCCTCTGGTGATGCTGGTGGTTAGGGTCACCTTCAGGTGCTCTCTCGTCTTTGCGCTCATCCGCTAATGTGCAGCGTTATTGATCAGGCTGGGTGTGTGAACAAACACATGTGCAAATAAATACACCTACAGCACACAAAAGATGTGAACATACATGTGAGCAGGCACGCACAAGGGGGTGCACACTTTGATATATAAGCTTGGCCGCATGGACACCCATGCACATGAATGAAAGCACAGACTTGACATAAAAGGAGAGAGAGAAAAAAAAGACACACACACACACACACACACACACACACACACACACTGTGTACTAGAGTAGAGGGGTATTGCAAAGCTACTGTGCTATTGTGTCCTTTTAAATAGGGACATTAGAGGGGATGCTTATTGGAGCCTTCAACATGTAAAAGTCTAATATACATAAGGTCTTAATGCATTGTTAGTCTGTTTGTAAACAGTGTTAACCCTTCCTATTGGGAAAAAGAGGCTATACAAAGGACAGACTTTCTTTCAAATAATGTTACCAGCAGCTGTGCTGGCAAACCATACTGCTTCTCTGCAGGGTAGGCCTAATATCCAGGGAGACATGAAAAACAAATGCAACTTATTTACTTTTTCAGAAACAGGTCAACATTTTGCAATCCATTATTTGTAATAACATCCCTTTTTACACTGTCTGCCGCCCCTGTAATGTAGCTTTAACAAACGGGGGGGGGGATAAAATAAAACAGAATAACAACAAAGAAAAAAATCTGGTAAATTCAGCATTATTTGTGCAGCAAAGCCACAGGATGCAGTACTTCAATATTGACTACCACTGAACTGTAGGAAATTGGTCCAAGAGCAACCCAAAAAAAAAGAAAAGAAAAGGTTTGACAGCTAACTTTTTATTCACTGTTGGGCAGGAAGTGCTGGCGTGCCAATCTGGAAGGACTAAGATGAAGAACATAATTAAGGAAACGTATGAAAGCCAGCACTGGGCCTGAGATTAATTAGCTGCGTGTCAATACCTTCATCAATACCCGATTAACTAATGACACATGGCCCAATGAGGTCTATCGATCTGCTCCAAGTCTGCTGTGTTAATAGGTTGAAGCCGACACTCAGTGGGAAAGCTGACAGAAAACTCAGGAGAGTTTCAGAACAGGATGCTGGGCCCTAAACACAGTAAATTCAGAAAGTTCTCCATCATAAATGGCCAAACCACATTTGTGTATCACTGCCACATATCATTAGCTGTATACTATAATTGAACTTATTCCACTTTGCTTGAACCCCTTTCCTTTTAGAAGAATTTAAAATGCCCCCCTTCATGGATTAATGGCGGTGGAATGGCCAACATCATAAGTACCACTCTTTATGATAATGATTGTAATGATAATAATGAATGCTTGGATGAGGGATGACCAATCCCTGTCCTGGAGTTGAATCCCTATACAGGTTAATTAGGTAAGATAACATCATTAGCCACTCTCATGCCTGCGCCGAAAATTAATTGGATAAAGTCAGAGATTTAGGTCTGTATTTAATCGTTTAAACGATCAAGGACAGCTAGAGCATAAAATAGGCAGTCCGTATGAGCAGACATCTTATTTAGATTACATGCAACCAGCTTAATAAGCAATGTGATCCCGATGGTCTGTAATGAGGATATGGGTGATATAAATATAACAGTCTGCTAAATATGTACTGCACTTTGTTTTGTAGCTTTAAATCACCTTTATAGTTATGTAGTTAAACAGCATTATGTAGAGACTGTAATACATCGTAAATAAGACTCATCGCCAAGCATCTGATTCACGGATGTAATTTTGACACGTACAAACATCGATTCCATATTTTCTAAACAAATAAGGGCTGCTCATTGCTCTCTCTTAGCTGGAAAGGCCACCAATAGCCTGATGGATTTCTAGTTGTAAATAAACAAGCGTCTGAACGCGGGTTCTCAGAGACGCATTAGCTCTGCTGCATGATCTGTTCTGAGTGTGCATTAGCGTAATATGCCTTATGCCAAACGTGAGAGGGCCAATCTGCCAGGCATTTTGTACCTATTCTTCATGGCAGCTGTAAAGCTCACCGGGTTGTCTTTATGTGCGGAATATGTTTGTCTATGGTCCCCTCTAAATTATGCATGAGGGAAACTTTTGTGTGAATCGTCATGTACTGCATAATGGAGCTTGACAAAGCAGTGTGAAGACTTTACCTTTGGTTTGGGGGAGTTCATTACACTAATTGCTCTTGAAAGTTAACAAAGCCAGCCCCCGTTGCCAATAATCTCTCTCTCGCTCGCTGTCTTGCTCTCTGGCGAAACAATAAGTGAACATCTCTTTGAGGGAGCTGTGTGCCACGTTTTGCATTAATAATGAAAAAAAAAACACTTAAAACACAAACGGTGATACCATCTGGTAGATGAGACTCACACAGTGGAAATGTTATCTTGGCACATCTTGACAGCTGCAATGCTGCAAACAGCATTTGTGGCACGAGTATATTGTCATATCCTTTATCCTAAAAGTTAGAAATTATTTTGCCCTACTCATTTATTCATATATTGTAGTTTTGAAAGGTGAATACCCTTCTGGTTCCATTTATATTTAAAGGTCTCAAAACCTGAGAAGTAACAGATTTTCTTTCCAGATTAACAAAAGGATTTATTGCTTAAAAGGGTGTAAGAGGATTCAGATGTTCTCTGACCCAACTTTCTCTTTCAGGGGTAGCAGTAACCAAGAGTGAACAGGAGACGTGCTACTTGAGACCCTTTCTCTCTGTGTGTGTGTGCGCTTGTATGTGTGTGTGTGTGTGTGTGTTTGTGTGTCCATCTGCGTGACTACCTTGTTGAGCCTACGTCATCATCGCCGTGACAACTGTGTGGCGTAGCCTCAGGGATCACAGAGAAGAGGAAGCCAGGCCTTTAAAGGTAAAGTACCTCTTAACCCTTCAAACCTATCAATGATATTTCGATATGTAATGATATGTCACCAGTTCAATACAATATAGCGAGACGTGTAACAGAGATGGTTTGTGTTACAAATCCAGCGGAGTCGAGTTACATTCGCCAGCCGCAAACGCACTGAGCATGGGCTTGTCTGTTCCACGTTCAGTTTGGCAAAAGCAATTAGATGAGACAAATGTATTATTTCCTTAATTAAACATTAGAATAGGCATGCATGAATTTACTTAAATACATTTTACTTCATGGTTCATTGCAATGTCACAATATCTCCTTAGCGAGTGTGTTCTTACTGAAAGTGCAACGCCTATGTTTACAGTAAATGTGCGTGTAAAATATATCCATGTATCTGTTCACCATTCAGAAGAAACAGTCTGCCCTTTTTCTACCCTGTTTTCAGCTGTGTGAACTCTATGTCTTAAGGGAAACTGGCTGTTGTCAAATACTAAGAAAAGACCTCTGTCCACAAGCAGATTAAATATTCTGTGGTGCGCGGTGCCCTGTCCCCCTGTGACTATTGGGTTACATCTCTTATCCCGGTTTGAGGAAATAAACGCAGAATGTCAAGCGAAGATTTCAGGTCGCACTATGCCATAGAAGAGGGGAAGTACCTCATCCAGCCCAACACAGGGTCCACTGTCATCCTGGATTAAGCTTTGATTGGTCTTAGCTGACTAGATGACAGAGGGGATGGTCATTCTCAGGGCAGGGGGAGATACAAAGGAGTAGTTGCGGGTCATAAACACAAAGGTTATCAGAGGACTTGTATCGTACTTACACTTGCAACATAGTCTCTATCACGTTTTCATTCGTATATCGTTACAGCTTTTTGTGCAATTTGAGTGGAGATTGATAAATTCCTCGACAGTGCATATTTTTGCATAAATTTCCATGGTTAACCCCAGACTATGTGAAAACAGTTTACTTTGCTACAGCCCCCCCCCATTTTTTTTAATGTTTCTGCGATTCATCCAATAGTAATTTTCAAAATTATTGTAGTTCTAATTATTGTTACTGTCTAAATTATTTGTTCATTTCAGGGCTGTTACCGTGATTAGTCAACCACAATGATATTGTCAAGAGGTGTGGGTGAAAATAAACATTTAAAAGAAAGTTCTGTACAGCTCACTTTTGCCACCGGCTATGGTTGAAGGAATCATTTGCCATTGGTGTATTGTTCACTTAGTGCACGAGATAATTTAACACAACAGTGAACTCACAGACAGTCATCTCTCTGGATTGATACTGGTGTTATTAATTTAAGTCCAAAAAGTGTATTATGCTCTTTGGGACTGTAGGGGGTTGAGTGCATGCACTGTAATATGTGCGCATAAGGCTTTTGACAGAAAGCCTGAACCTCAAGCGAAAAATGAGTCAGTCATGGCTGTGGTTAACAAACTGTTGGCAATCTCTTTGGTTAGCAAGCCAGTGTTTGGCAGTAGGCTAACAGTTTGGCTGAAAGTTTTTACAAGTGATGGCATCACATTTTTATAACCTTCATAAAACATTCAGGCACACCCATCTCTATTAGTAACTAAGAAAAACAAATAGGCATTTAAAAAAACAGAAATTTGAACGAGTGGCTTTAATTCAATAAAATGCACATGTAAAGGAAATGCTGAAAAGCAGCACCTAATCCAAAAGTATTATTCTTATCAACAGCAATTTTTATGATGCAGCAGGACTGGAGACAAATAGGCACAGCTGGAAATCTAGCGAAAGAGTTATTATTCCCCACAGTTGTTTACACAATCAAGTTTTTTGTGGTTCATGATAAGGTGTACGGATATCCCATGGTCTTTTCCAAGTTAATGTGTACGGACCGCACACCGGCTCCACTTTCACTGAGTTATTACACCGAGTGTAATTTGAAACAATTACAAAAACACTGGCCCACTTGTTACAACACTCATTTTCCCTCACATATACAAAGCACAGATTCAATAGCTTTACATGTTTTTCAATCACACCCAGTGGAGCAGTGTTCAGTGTGAAAAAGTATTGCATTTCATCCTAGCTTGCATGGTATGGGATAATCTTTCACATTTAGCCCGGGGTTTGTTTTGCTATTTCAGCAGAAACTTGTGCAAGCCATGTGAATTACCATAGGAAAAGATGATAAAAATACCAAATGATATTATATCAGATGTAAATGAATAAACTATTTGAATAATAACGACAAATAATTTGCTATCTGTGATAACAAATAAATTGTGTTTTTTATTCCTTATTCTCCAAGATGCATCGCAGAGATTACGGTTTTAAACACAAGAAAGGAGGATAAATATCATAATGCTGCATGGAATGAAGGATTTTGTCCTGTACAATAAGCTATTAAAATAGCTATTTTTGCAAATTCCCTACTTAATATTATCAGCAAACTGCAAATTATATAGTTAAATGTAAGATTAGATTAAATCCTGGAGCAGTTTTGTTTTCTGAATAACATAAATTTAACTTTTAAGAACTCGCAGAGTACATTTTTTTAGTTTGTTTAGCTACATTTCTTACCATTTTTTTCTCTCTCTCACTCCTCTGTTTTGCAGGCCAAGCCATTGTTTAGCCACCGGGGTCACCCAGTGATGATCTTTCGCAGTTTGTAGAGATGGACACCTTTGGCAGTGTGAGTACATTTTCACTTTTGGCCCCCACAGCTGCATAGCTGAACACAAAGAGGTCAGGCCTCGTACCTCCATCTCTTTCTGTGAAGGTGCTGGTGCAGTCTGACCATTGACATTTAGCATTCCTCTGTGCTGCCTCTGGGTTCTCAATGGGGGATTGAGGGGTGCAGAGGCCAGTGCCCAGTTCTCAAGGGTAGAAACAAAAAGGCTCTTGAAAATCCCAAGAAGTTCCCATGATCCTTGGGGAAGACCTTGATCCAACTTGTATAGATTTTCACTCCCCTAGATTAAGGCCCACAGTAAGTACATATTTAGCTGATTCATTTTGTCTCCAGTCCTTAATTTCAGACAATGTATTGTCATGTATCCATTGCCTGGGACCGAAATGTTGGTGTGAAGATTTGTTAGTTATAAATGTTTACAGAGTGTGTGTGTGTGTGTTTTTTTGTTGTTGTCCATGATCGTTGAGTATTTATGATCCTCACTGACATTTCTAAGTCACTGCAGCAGCTTGCAGTGACATTTTCTGGTGGAAAGTTTTCAAAGTCATTTTTCAAGGTTTTTTTTTTCCAGTAACATACATAATCTGTTAGCATCAAAGGAGCACACATGCATAAATAATTGACTAATTCACTTAAAGGGGGCCAGTGTAGATTAATTAAGCTTGAATACTAATTATGTTTTCTGTCTACACCAACTGACGCGGTTGTTGTTTAATAAGAAACTGTTTGGTGGGTTACAATTACCGTGAACATATTAGGCTATCCTATAAATGAAGATGGGCTTACATTTTGTCGTAAGAAAGTGTTTTTTAACACTTTAGCAAAAGCAAAATGGTGACTTTGTCCTTTTAATTTCCAGGAAAAATTATTTGTTGGTCTTTTCATGCTGAGCAATGTTTGTATAAGGTTGTATCTGTAAAAAGAGATCCTTAACCAGCATGACAACAAAACCAATGTGTGCATTGCTTTAGTGATGTGTGTTTTATTTTGAACTATTTTTACAGCATCTATACAAATGCACATTTTTAACTCATCTTACAAAGACTCATATTTCACATCAGTTTGCATCTGACATTGTTTCACTTGGTCTTTCTTATCCATGTTCTGTCTCTCCAATGGTCATCTAGACAGGATAGCCTGAAAGCCAAAGCATAAACTTGACAAAATTATTTTCAGAATTTGAGCCCAAGACATGGACAAAACGGCATGCCGGTGTAGACATGCACATCAAGAGTCTATGTGTTCGAAACCGGTAAACATGCTCTCATGAAGGCTCTTCTCTTTGACTCCCTCCTCCTTGCTGCAGAGGGCTTATCTGTAAATGGTAGCTTTGGGTTGCTTTGTGACGCGGACGAGGCTGAGCTGTCTGTGCCTCCCATGTAAGCCGCAGACACAGGGATGGGGAAGACAGCTCAGAGCAGGGGCCTTGTTTACAGCCACGTCGGGAGGAAAACAGGCAGACGTAAATGAGGGTTGACGGTTTCATGAAGCACAATTGGTTGATGGCAGATTCAATGTGACTGGACTGAACTGGGCGATGATCCGTACAGTATGCAAAATTCACTTTCTAGCTGGTCTGTGCCCACCAGCCCCTAGCAGCAAGCAGTCTTCCCCAAGCCCTTCTAGCCATGCCTTTGAATGCAACCAGAACTGAACAAGGCATTGTTGTGCTCAATTCCTTTTGACAACAATCACATTCTTGAAAAAAAAGAAAAAAATTCTCTTGTCACCAGTTATAAATGATTTTTTTCTCATGTTGACTGCTAAGCAAGCATTTTGTGTGGTGGCATGATAAAGTGAAAGAAAAAAAGAGGGAGGTTAGGGGATAAAAAGATGTAGATGCCTTCAAATGACAAGAGGATAAACTCGGATTTTTTTTTCTTTTGCATTGTGTTCAACGTGTGTGTGTGTGTGTACGTGTGTGCGTATGTGTTTCAATCCATGTGATTTTCTTGGCACATGACTCCGATGCAGCGCCATAAATTTAATGTAATGCCCGATGGAAAAATATATCAGTAGACATTTATCCTATGTCTAGTCGAGATTATACTGCCCCCAGTTCCTCTGTTTATGACATAAGCCCAAAGTTAATATTTTCCTCAGAATTGAATTTGGGTTGATCATGTTAGAAATGCAGCATCTGCATGCTCCATCCGGTGAGGGCATTTTAAACAACAACACTTGTGTTGTGGGGAGCATGTCGTCCTTGTCGGTGGGGTCTAGGTACTGAGATGAGAAGCAGGTATTTCCATTCACTCTCTGGAAGGAGGAGCTGTGTCGATGAGATTTCTTTCTTTTCTTTTTTTTATTGTGACAGTGACCTGAAGCATTAGGGCCTGGGGTCTGTATACTATAGTCCTTGTATGTACTTTTCCTTTCACGTTAACAAAGTTTTTCTTTGTTACATAATAACAGAACTTTTGGGGAAAAAACACTGATCAGAAGACTTACTGGCAACTTTTGTCAAACAGCAAATATGCTCTGCAAATATTTTCTAGTATTGTGATCAGCTGTGACAAGAGTTGTACACATGCAATGGCCATATATGAATGAATATTGAAATGAGGGAAATACTGAAATAAAAATTTGGACCAAGCTAAACTTCTCAAGAAAAATATTAAGAAATATCAAATAGCTAAAGATATGTTATGTAAACTTTATACATTGTGTGTGTGTGTGTGATATACATATGTCCTTTTAAGAGAAAGATGTTATTATTTTGTATGGGGATTAGGGTAGTCAACAGTGCTTTTTGTGGCCTGCTATAAAGCAACGTGCATGGTAATTAAAATAGTATTTTTACTTTGGTTCCCTCCTTCATGACAGCGCCTTAAGTCTCAAGGGCACAAAACAACGATCAGAGGAATAAAGGCAGCTCTCCACCCACATTGTGCTCGTTTAATGATTAATTACTCTAGCAAACCAAATATCAGCTCCACCAGTCTCTTTCAGTGTAGCCATTGTTAGTTTACTTCACAAACATCGCACATCTCTCTCATGTACAAACAGTGACAAAATATTCTATATTCACTACTGTGGCAAATTAGTCTAAAATTGTAAGCAAAATATTACACAATCTTAGACTATCATTCATTGGTTACCAAGGTAAATCAGCAATAATGGTGATGAAGGGTTCAATATTGCATGACTAAGCATTAATGAGACTCATGTACTTTTTTCTCTTAATTACTGACTTGGCATATTATGCAATAAATGTTAAAAAAAAGTCCTAGTACAACACAAACCAAGTACAACTTCATGATCGGCAATACGCTTACCTGCTTGGTGTTAGCACGGCTGCTTCAAGAACCTCCTCAATTAAGATGCGAAGCTCGGCTGTACGTTTTTGTTAAAAGTGGTGTAAAAACTGTGTTGGAAACCAAAAGAATTGGGAGACGGTCTATACTGATCAGTCTCTCGGCTTTGCGACTCTGTGTGCAAGTCAGAAAAATTGATTGGTACCCAGTCGAAAAGAAAATGGTTTTTAAATAAGTTACAATTAGATAAGCATTAATCTCAGCAGTATAAATGAATGTCTTGCTGTAGGGCTTGTTGAATGTAAAAACAGATTTACAAAAACTCCTCTTACCAGATTGGTCTGGAAGTAGTCCTCCACTATTTTAATTGCTCTGTCATTTAGGGTTGAAATAAACCCCCCACCCATGCAACCCCTTGATTTTGTCTTTGAAATTAAATAGTGTATACAAATACATGCTGTTCATGGGCATGAACACTGTTCATCATTGAAATCTGCATAAAATGATGCTTAAAAAGCTCCATACGCTTTGAGCTACAGTGCCCTACAGTGCATCCTTGTATAAACATATCCATAACAAAAACAACTACTTATGTTATTTACCTTGGTGTTCTTATTGTTCCTCTTGTCCGCAGAAATGGGAGAAATGTGGGACTGCACAGTTTGTTCCACATACTCCTGATTTCAAAGAGACCCATACTTGCTTTAATACATTCCTCCTTCTTTCCATTTCATGCCAGTCCGAGACCACCTACAACACAATTCATAATGATGTTGACTTAACATTTGTGACTACGAGGATATAGACGTATTCATGTTGTCCATTACTATTTATATGTAAGGACAGTGAGTATCGCCCACCTTCTAAACTAGCACATTAACTTTGCTATTACTTAGCTTTGCGTGAGTTTCATCGAGGTGCTGTAGCTCCCACAGTCCAAACACGTGCACAGCAGGTGAATTGGAGACTCCGAATTGCCCATAGGTACGAATGGTAGCTGTAAGTGATTGTGTCTGCGTTGGGCCTGCTATGGACTAGTGATCTGTCATAGGTTCGTTCCCGTTGTCCAACCAATGTGTCATATGCAACATATTGTATAAGACAAATTATGACAAAAACGTGCTTATGTGGGGAGTAATAAGTTCACGCTTCATTTATCTACTTTTAACCATACAGGATCATGGGCATAAACATTTCAGGAAATTTCTCTGTACACCATGATTATGTGTAAGTGTTTCCTGATGCTTGGGGATGTGCATCAAAGTTACCAAACTGCTACGGAGACCCGTCACCAAGGGGTATTCAGGAGGGCATGACTCATTATGAGAGGTTTGTTGGAAGTTTGACAGTATTTGGGCTTTGCGGTGCAATTTGCTTTGTATCACATAGGGGTGGTATATCGTTGCTGTACTCATAAATCCCATATTGAATACTCTGCAAGCTTATCAAAAAATAGCAGGATCCCTTGCACTGTGTTATTTGGAGAATATATTTTCAACCTCCCCCCCCCCCGACTTTTTAGGTTATGTTCGTGTGAATGGAAGTGATGTGAAATGTGCCTCGATTTCCATATTCATTTGCACAGTGAGTCTGCACACACTCATGTGGCCGGCGTAAAGATGCATAATTTTCCAGGAGAGAGTGTTGTTTCCCATTCATTTGAGAAAAAAGGAGGAAGTATTTTAATGTGACCTTCATTACACATTCACGTCAACTTTTCTTATCTATTTATGATTAAATTCTTTTCCACTCCTGTTGTTCAATTAGTGCTTGACCCCTTTAGCAGCGATGTAAATTAAATGACATTTCAGTGTCGTCCCATATTTAAAATACTGCGTTAGTTGCGGATCATAAATGATGATCTTCATTCTGCAGCTAATTTATTCATTTAACAATTTCCCTCCAGAAGTTACAGCAGAAGGCTCTGCAGCAACCTAAGCAGAAGAAATCCAAGTCGGCTGAATTTCTGATGGGTGAGTCCTGCTTGATGAGTTATTGCTCATAATTTGTGTAAGGATTAATTAACTAATTACAGACAAATGGCTTTGGGCTAAATTTTGCTCTTGCTTGTCAGGGCGCAATTTGTAATTATTTTAATCATTTCTTCTTCTCTTTTTTTTTTCTCCTCCTCCTGCAAGATTCTGATTTAATTTTAACCTAATTGTGTTTTAGTGACATTCGAGGAGGATGCGCTTAAGTATTTTGGGGCAAAGGAATCACTTAAAACGAAAATATTTCACTGCCATCACATTGTGCTTTGTTTTTTTTAAATTATTTTTATGATATGTCACTTTGATCTGACTGTTGTGTTTTCAGCGAGTATAGTTTTGGCTGTTTTTATTTGTGTAATGATTTGTTTAGCAGAGAGAAAGGAGCGAGCTGCTGTGGAGGGCATAGAAAATCCGGCCTTTGACGGAGGAGGAAGCGGTGAGCCCTCCATTGCCTTGGTTTGGCCGGGGAGAGAAATTGGAGGTGACAGGCCAGATAGCACCCTTGCAGCTCACCAAAAAAAACTGGAGCTGCAAGCTCCTGCCAAAGAAAGAGGTGAGGCTTCATTCTTCATTAGCCTCAAATCTGTTGACAGTAGATGTGTTCCTGATCTAACCTTTTTCTCTCACTCTTTTTTCCCCCCTTTCTTTTTCCTTCCTTCCTTCATTCGGGGGCCCCTGGTCGTTGCATTCCAAAGCAAGCGTGTCCTAACAAGCAATCCTCGTATAACTTTCTCTACGCAGTGGTAGTGGGTGTTGTATCTCTATCATGTAGTACCCTCGACACAATCAGCCTTGACTCCCACTCTCGGCTACATGCCTTGTGGTGGGCTGGAGTCATAGGAGAGAGCATTTACATACGCTACTACGTTACCAAGCCGATCCGCTGTCTGTGTGGTGTGCTCACAACGCCCCCGAAACACGGCTCGAGGCTTGAGGCCAATCAGGCATACGAATATGCCCCCTTATAATTCAGTATGTCAGGGAGAACTCTTGAGGAATGGGATGGTGAATTAGGATGCGTTCAAGGTTGTGAGCGTGCCAGTTTTCGCCGGAATGAGTCACACGTCAGATTCTTGGGTTAATGCCGTTTATTTTTCTTTTGCTGTGCATTACTATTAATTATTATCCATTATTGTCACGGTGATCTGTACATAAAAGGTACACATGCACACGCACACACACACATACACATACACACACACACACACATGCAGTTAATTTACCAGTGTGTTTTGAACGGACTTGAAATGTGAATGGCAATAATTAAAAAAAAAAATCCCACCTTGCTTTAATAAAGTCAGACCAACTGCACCCCAGATTTAAGAGCATAATAACTCTCCCTGAAATCTTTGGTAGTGATTAATGATGAGTTTTTTTTAATATATATATATAGAGAGAGAGAGAGAGATGCAGTACAGCTCAATGATAATGTTAATTTTGTGAGAACTTATGTAAGCAGTCACTTTTGGCCATAGGCCTCCTTTATACTGTCAACTTTTTGTTCAGCAGCTTAAAGTCAGATTTTTTTTTATTCGGTGTAGAAACCCATGGAAATAAATAAATAAACATATGCTGATTTCTCTTCTAAAATGAATAAACAAGTTAACAAACAAATAAACTTCTGCCAGTAAAATCAGTAGCATGATTTGAAAGCCAGCTTAATGCAGATGAGTCAAATGTAGTTCTACTTTCAAGGAAGTCTATGGTTACGCAAGATAAATATGAATAAAGGTGCCATGACAGTCATCCATCTTCTCTTTTTGTGTCCTGCTGTCTGTCCCTCTCTCTCTCTCACTCTCTCTCGTTCTCTCTACTACTCTCTCTAAACCTCTCTCTCACATTCTACCTCTCTCTCTCTTGCTCGCTCCCTCTCTTCTCTCCTTCTCTTATCCCTTTTCTCATCCAAACTTAGACAGATGGCAGACAGAGGCCCCTACGGTTTAGGGAGATGTTATGGCTTGTCTTTATTAAAAAAGCAGAGGACCAAGAGTAATACTGGCAGAGAGTTAGGGAGGGGGGTCCTGTGGCAAATCAATCATTCATGGGAAACTTAGTTATTAGTCTGCGTCTCTCACGTGGATTGAACAGATGAATGGTGTATTTTTAATGTTTTTGCTGCAATAAGGGTACATTAACTGTTAGTTAATGCAGTATTAAACATTAACAGTTAACTAATGCTATTAGCATTAGTTAATGCAGTAATGAACATTAACAATTAATAGTTAATACATTAAGCATTAAGTAACTATTAACAGATGTCTGTTAACATTTATTAGGGGTTTACAGGTTAATTAAGGTACTAACACATATTAGTAAATGATAAACACATAAAATGATTACTAGACACACTGTTAATAAACAGTTAATGCTTATTTCTGCATCAACTAATGTTAATGTACCCTTCTTGTAGAGTTTACCAATAAATGTGTACAATAAGGCAGTTATAAGCACTAATATTGTATATGGACTAATATTGTCTCTGAGGAAAACATCGTGAATTTAGTTGCACTAAGACACTTAAAGTAATTTTTTGCCATGAGCAAAGCTAGGTATACAGGGTTTTGAGCTTGTAGGTTAATTGGTTTGTCTCAACTTTATTGAGTCGAGTATTTACACACATGAACTGTAAGATGCTAATAGCAAAAATTGGTATTACAAAAACTGCCCTCTCTTGAAGAGATAACATATGCACCAGCAATTTCCATTTCCATTTCCCTGACACATACATGACAGTGATGTGGAAAGTGGAGCATTTGTGCCTTCCTAATAAAGGTAGGCGGCCGGCCCTTTCATGTTTTTGATACTTCTATTTGGTTATGCACAATGCTTTCATAACAGTTCTCTGTTAGCAGTAAGTGGTGGAAGAGGGTGTTATTGATAGTGTGCATGTATGAACAAGGAACTGAAATTTTCATTAGAGAGAAGAACTGGAGGACAGCCAGGCTATTTAGGTAAATCAAAGATATGATTCAAAAGGCGGGATCCATGAAGCCGCTGCTATTATGTAAATTTGCGTTTGAATAAAGGGTTTCATAACCTCAGAGCTATTTGTGGAGAGATTGTTCAAACTCTGTTGACGATGTAAAAGGACTTAACATGAATTTCACAGTCAATTTATGGTGCGGCAGAAAAGTCATATGGCATCTCCTTGCTTAATAAGTATTTCAGTTTGAGCTCAAGAGCGAGGGGAGGGTGTGAAAACCTTATACAGTCATTTCATCGGAGGCACAAAAGGATCCCAGTGAGCTTTTTTGAGTAGTGGGCTAGTGGTGCAGCTATGCAAACACACTTACTCACATTTTTATGCGTCCGAACGGCGATACCTTCAGACGCCTATAAAGGCGATCTTTGTGGGGAATATATAACGTGATTTAATGCAGCACACTTTTTTGCCCCACACCACAACCAAAGTAATGCAGGTAAAGTAATTTAGACTTGAGTGAAATATTCAAGGCCTGTAATGAGAATGATTTGGGGTTAAGAAAGCTGCTTGGTGGGGTGGAACCTTAACAGAAAGAGCCCCGAAGCCATTGGATTCCCATAAACTCCGCAGAGCAGACTTGATACCCATAGGTCAGTGATTGCTAATAAGAAGTCAATGGGACATGGGCTCAAGTTATTTTCCTTTGGATCTCATCCCCTAAAGTTGCCTGGTCCTCTAGGCTGCTGACCTGAGAGTATTTAGAAGGTATTGTCTTTGAAATTCCAGGTACTTTTGGGCTTGTAGACTTTCTCATTAGTTCCTTTTGAACACGGCAAACATATGGCAGTCGTATTTAAGAGATTGCCTGCCATGACCTTTCGCGGCATGCTAATTAGGCCCCAGAGCACCTCGGGCCGTGGAGAGGCGCAGAGAGAGAAACCCAGCACTCTCTTTCCCGTTTCGCTCCCACCCCCCAACCCCTTCTCTTTCTTGCTCACTCGCTCTCCTCTCTGCCTTTTTCTCTGTACTCCTGTCTCATCTCAGCTCTGTCTTATCAGGTAGCAGCCACTGCCCTGGCCCTTCCACAGTGTGGGTTTCAAAATTAACATTTCGCTTCATGTGCTTCTAATAACCACTAACCTGAACCTGCACCCCCCCCCCCCACACACACACACACACTCCACCATTCCCTACCCCTCCCAACTGTTCTTTCTCTCTCTTTCTCTCATTCTCTCCCTCTCGCACTTTCCACAGGAAATGAACATGCCCGAAATTACTTTGACCCATCGTCAGCCGAGCAGACGGACCCAAGGCATCGCAGGATGTCTAGGGTCAATACTGAAGATGAGCTGGAATTAAGTATGCCATTCCCTGTCATAATAGTTCTCCTCGGTTCATTAAAGTGAGGTGAGAGAGATCACTAGCGGCAGCCCGGCATTTCCGTCGTCAGGCCTTTCTATGTAAATACACCAAGCGATGGCACCACCAGATTGGCTATGCGAGTAGCTGTCATTGATGAAGGTCACAAATCATTGGTCAGTTTTCATCTTGCCATGGCTTTTTCTTTCCCCTGTCAAATGATACATGCGGAACCATATCAATAGTTTGCACCCCCTTCCTAAAGTAGGCCTATTAAAAGCAAGCTCTTGGGAGCCAAGTAATATGCATGTTATAATGAAACATGGCTATTAACAGAGAAGCCATTTCACCTGTATCTTTTGGATATCACTGCCGTGTAATATCAAAGGATTTCCCAAACCAAATCTCATCATATGATGACAGGCCGGCTAACAGGCATGATAATGCTCCTATTCCATTACCCGTCTGCACACAGTTGATTTTCACCTCTCCAGCCACAGCCAGCATGTGTGATTTGCATGTTAAGATGTGGTTTAGAATTTTTTTCCCGATAACTAGAAAGCAATTTTGAAGCATACAAACATGTTTAATTTCCAAAACCTTTGAGGGTCTAATCATTTTATGTTTGTTTTGACCTGTAGCTATGTTGAACGCAGATGAAAAGAGGCTGTATCAAAGAATGGCAGAATTACTGGATGAGGATACCTTCATAGATTTGCCAGGTAAGTATTTCCATACTGAGTTGTGCCACTGTGTGTTGACCATTGTTTTTGTTTGCTACACATCAGACTGACAGATTTACAAACTTTACAAATTTGAACTTTCACCAGAGCACACAGATGTTCGTTTAAATTCCCAGTGAAGATAGTAAGAGGACGTGGCATGATACCATGAGGAGAGCACTGACATCCTATTTCTGACCATTTTCTTAATTTTTTTTGGCACTTTTCTGAAATTCCATTATTTTTCTCACAGATTATTTTTTCCCTAATTTTCCTGCTTTTGCCTTCCTGACAACATTCTTGAATATTACGAAACCCATAATGGCCTGGAATTAGATTTTTTTTTTTACTAGGCAAACCATCCAAGTGTATATCCTGCTCTGAACACAATTTGGCATTTGTTTATCTATTTTTGGATTTAAACCCCAAATGTCAGAGAATTTTAATTTTTATAATTTATTGATAACAACTTGATGTTTAAAAACAAACAATAAAGTATTACAGTATGACATAAAAAAAATCTCACAAAAAAATTGCAGCAAAGACAACAGTTGTAATAATGGTGCCACTTGGGGGGATAGCGGTCATTTTGCTGAACCTATGAAAACAGGACAATTGGGGTGCTGTGAAAGAAATAGAAATAATACAAGTTTCCGACTAAATAATGTTTATGGCAACACTCACATTGAACAAAGACTCAAAATCGACCTACACTAGAAGACAGAGTCCTTGCTTTCCAAGCACAGACCATTGTCTGGCAGTAGGCATGCCTTTTCTCATTAGCACAGTCTCGTTTAAATATGCAGCCAAACAGGCAACATTGAGGTGGTTTAAGCTTAGCATTGTTCTGGGTGAAGACAGTTGCAGAAGATCCTGTTGACATGACGCACATCTTCCCTTGTAATTCCAGTGCACAAGTGATGGGCTTAGGCCCGCTTGAACACGGTAGAATTTAGTCCGCTCGTGTTATTTGCCATTGTCTGGGATTTAGCTGTACCGCCAAGATTAGCAGCCCTATCCATTGTCTGGGAATGTTCATGAAATCCCGCAGAAAAAGTAAAGAGGATCTTGGATTAACAGTTCCTTCATGCAAAAGGCAGAGAGATGGAGTTGGAATGAGAGAGAGAGAGAGAGTGAGAGCGAGATAGAGAACGTGAGAGAGACAGTCTGTACCGGTATACTGTCAGCGTCCAACAGCAGCAACTGCCAGTCAGCTCTCCTTCAAGCCACAATAGACTTCAAGACAATCACCTTATACTGTTGTATGGATGCCTCCCACCGGTGTAGGCCGCAAGTCTTCTTTGGAGCTGCAAGACTGCCTCTATGTATGTGAGTGCTGATCCTGATGCTTTGTGACTGTTCTTCTGTTTTTTCTCTCTGCTTTTACAGCCCGCCACAAAGCAGTATACACATTTCACAAGAAAAGAACATGTATAAGACAAAATATTATTGAAATGGACAGTGGCCAGTGCTGTAGACATTTTCCAGGAAGATTCTTGGAGAAATCCCTTCTGTCTCTCTCTGATCTCGAGTTGGTTGGTTTATCTCGATGAATTCCTCTGCGTTGGCTTGGAGATGAAAGACTGTAGAGCTTTCTACTGCTTTCTATTCATTTTAATTCTATGTGAGGTGTTAGGCATTGATATTTGCCTAAATGTGAAAGGCATTAGACAGTGATATCAGCTTTGGCTGTTGAACATATTGGACTGCACACGTTGACTACACAGCTGCTCAAAGAATACCTTGTGCCGTCTACCAACGAGGCGGTGCAGCATTACAGCAAAAAGACACAGGCAGTGAGTTTTCCTCTATAGTATTGCTCTCCGCTTTCAGTAATGAATCCTACGTTGAAAAAATATAAAGTAGTCCACATATCCCCCAGAAAATAGCTTCTTTTTTCTTGTATTGCAAAGTGGCAGTATAGTATCCCTCCGATTTGTTTCTTAAATGTAAAACCAATATAAGGTGTTGTGACAAAAGACTTCATTGGTGAGTCTATTTTGGAAGCTGCCAAGATGTCGCTTGATGTGTGCAAAAATATCAGACATTTCACGTAGCATTTCTATCCAAAAATAACCAAACAAAATAAAACTAGAGAACGGCTTACAGTTGCAGCCATTTTAAAGAGCTTAAGGGACTGTCGGCTGCGTTCCTCTTTGTCTTAGACAGCAGTGTGTGAGATGATGCAACATCATTCCTTGATGTCTCTCATAGACACAGCTTCAGTCTAACCTGTTCAGCAACATGCTAAACTCCGCCACCCACCAATCTCCTCCACTTCACACTGCTTTTTAGCTGGATGCCACTGCACAGGTTATATATTAGAACATCAAGTCTTTCCATCAAGTAACCATTGATCTATTTTTTTCAAGTTTTCAGAGTTGTCTTATGAATTTTATTCAAAGAGCATCAAATTGAATTGATTGTCCAACTGTAGGCATGTTGGCTCTCTAAAATATACAAACAAACAAGCAAATTAATAAATGCTGTACCTTGTAAATATTGTACTTCCACACACATAGATATTTCTCAGTGTGACAATTTCCAGATCAGAATGAAAGAATATGAAACCAAGTAGGTTACAAGGCTGAGAAACTCCCTCAGAATGTGTGAACATGACACCATAATGTCGCATCTTCACCTTTGTATATGCTTGTGAGTGTGCATTGCATTTGTGACTGTGCATCTGCATATGTGGGTCAGTGTGTGCAGCAACAGTGTGTGTGTGTGTGTGTGTGTGTGTGTGTGTGTGTGTGTGTGTGTGTGTGTGTGTGTGTGTGTGTGTGTGTGTGTGTGTGTGTGTGTGTGTGTGTGTGTGTGTGCGTGTGCGCGCGCGCGTGCATGTACACGTGCATTTGTGTATGTATGGGTTTGTGTAGATATGCAGATCCATCACCATATATGTTTGTTGCCTGGGTAGATATGTGCAGAACTCTGTGTGTGTGTGTGTGTGTGTGTGTGTGTGCCCACTGATGCGTGTCTCTCCAGGTACACTGTTAGCCCCTGGGGATGAGGAGGTGTTGGAGGTGAAGGCGGGTGATCCAGTGCCTCAGCGGTGGTTGCTGCTCCACAGTGGTGATGGTGCCTCAGGCCCAGGGCCCACCCAGGCCGATACCATTGCCAAAACCCAAGGTGGGGCTAGTGCTAGTGCTGGACTTGAAGTAATGAGCACTGTAAAAAATAATGATGTGTATGTGTCCTTTTTTATTTTTTTTGTTTGTAGTAAAAGAAAAAGTCCCCGAAGTGTAAAAAAATAATAAAATTTTTTTTCCATGAAATAACCAAAAAAATGCAATCACCGAGGCTAGAAAGAAACAAAGAACATGGGTTCTTTAAGGGTATACTTTAAGGGTATATGTACCTGTGCTCACTTAAAATCAAATACGAGTTGTTTTTTTCTGTAGCAGAAATGCTTGCCATTACTATCTACTGAGAAATGTTCGATTTGGAGATGAGAGAAAACCTCTTTAAAGTCCAATTTCATGTGATAAGAATGTTAGATGACAAAAAAAAAACAGGACATTTGTGATGCTGCTGTTATAGATTTGTTGCCACACTAGCATCATTTCTTTCAGTGAGGACCGTTGAGGAGGTGATCTCCCGCTACGCCCAGCAGCTGAGGGAGCGCGTGCGGCCTGACATGATCACGCTTGGCAGCCTTTCACTGCAGCAGGTCAGAGCCACAAAGAGGACTATCTGTGTCATCATCCCATATTCACCAGCACATCAGCCATGTCCATTATGCTGTGTATCAGTGGACGCAGTTAATGGACATGTAGTACACGTGTGCTTGTCTGTGTGTGTGTGTGTGTGTGTGTGTGAGTCACACACTCTGTCTTCGTCCTGTTTTCAGTTCAGTCCCTTGCTGAGCCTTTTTTTGTGGTTATTCGCTCTACTTTCTGTTACCGTCCCTTTTCTTCCCAGTGAGCTTTTTTAAAAAAAGTTTTGCATTTCATTTTCAGTGTTGTTGGTCTAAATCTCTCCTCAATGCACTGAACTGCAATGAAATGAAATGTCTTTTCGACGAATGTGGATTCAAGATAGTTTAATGCTTCGACAATTCACTTGTGAGCGTTAACTGGGTTTATACATCTTTCAGTCTACATGATGTCTCCATGCAATCTAATAATTTGTTTTGGGAGGATATACGCCTAGATTTTTTTTGATAACTTTTTTGTACATTATAATTCTTTTATAATGTCAGGGACAGATTCCTGTATTTCTTTGTTTCAACATCCATTTCCTGGTCTTTTCAGTAAAAATAGAGCGTGACTGTTTATTTTTTTCCAACTTCTTTTTAGAGAAGGAGAAGGGATTTTTCGAACTAAACGTTAAGATCTGAAGCTGCTTACAGAACAAGTGTTCATATTCCAAAGAGTCAAAAAAAAAAAAAAGCGAATGGGAACAAGAACACAGGGGTCCCATTGTGCTGCCTGATCTAGATTGCAAAGAACCCCAAACATTAATATGCATATGTAAACAGAATGCAGAACTATCCAATGTATTTATAGGTATAATCTCACTTGAAAGGAGGTAGGAGTTGCAAATTAAACCAATAGAAAGTAAAACGTGATTGGAAAAAAAAAGGTTCCATAGTGTATAAAGTACCTTGGAAGCTACAGTGGCGGTTGACTCATACCCCCTCATTGGATAATCAGTGGCATTTAATGTGTACTGTATCAACATTTGGATCAGTGTTTTCTTGTTCAGCCACAATATGTATTCCCTCTCCTACCATTTCCACACCCACTTCAGACTGAAAGCACATTATCCACCAGAGATTTCACATCTATTTTCAAAATAATGGCCTTTTTCTTCTCTCTCCATTCTGGTGTACAAAGACTTTACAGGCCGAGATGCCGTCACTTAGCAATGTCAATGCTTCTGAATGTGCTGACTGAATGTAAAACCGGCAGAAATATTCATCAAACGCCACATGTCTTTAGGGTCTGGCTCGGTATCGATTGCCTGCAGATTGCATTATAGTTGCCTCTTGTTTTTAGGCATTGTGTTTAATTCTGCCATTATAGTGCACTGACTGCAATGTTTCACTCTTTTATGCTGCATCCCAACAATATCTCTGTGCATGATTGGTGCTTATGTGTGTTCAACAATGTGTGTATGTGTACTTCAAGTTTGTTTGTATATGTGCATTTATATGTGCATGCATTTTCAGAATACTGCTCAGAGGAATAAGTGGGGAAACAGATGGGGGAGACTGATGGCCTTCTTCAGTGGAAATGTAAAGGTACGGACCTGTATTATCTAAAGTTTTTTTTGGGGGGGGGGTCCAATTCTTACATTTATACAACTACCTTTAATTATACATCATATCAAGATGGGGGCTATGTGCTATCTGTAAGTTCCTCATCCTACTGAGCCCTAAATACTGTCTGTTTGTTATTGTAAGTCTCAGTGCTTGTGTAAATGCTTCATTTAATCAGTGTTGATATCCACGTTGGTTAACATATCCATCTGAATAATGCAAAGGAACCACATTCAGCCAGAGATTGTGATGAACACAGGCCCAATGCATTGTTTCAGTGGTAAGTTCTGCCCATTTAATATTTCTTGCTATGTGTACAATTAATTTCACATGGCTGTAATCATTAATTGTGTGTTAAGCATTTGTATTCCTGCTGACATTTGAAAAAGCCATGTAATTCATAGGTCCTCTACATGGCTTTGCACTGTCGGGTGATATTGCATTGTGGGTAATATGGCTGTAGGGCATAGAAATCTGTCCATGTCACTGGGCTTGGAGGAGCATCAATTCTTGCTCCATCCACTTCAGCGGGAGATCACGCATCACATCTCGTACCAAGAACCCCACAGGCGATCAAGCTTAGCATGTTAAGTTTTTAGTAATTATGGGCTACCATGCTGGCTGACAGGATAAAATCAAGAAACTATACATCAGTATGTTCTCAAGTGCTTGGTTGTTTTATGGGTGGGTGGTAGTCGGACACCAGCGCTGTCAGATGAATGTGGTATGAAGTTTTGCGAGATGACCTCTTCTCGGCAGCCTTGAACCTTGTAAATTCCTTCTGATATCATTGGTGGGTGGCTATTAGACATGGGAGACTTTCTACGCATCACCTAGGGCTACATCTGCCTGAGATTGAATGAGGAATGGTTTTACTTTTTTCTCTTTCTCTCCCCATGTGGATGAAAAAAAGAAAGGGGGAAATGCAAAGCTGACTTGATTTTTTTTGTAACAATGTGTAATTCATTCGTTTCCACTGTTGCTGATTTAATGGAGGTGGAGTAATTGCATTAGGAAGCACATTGTGCCTTGTTGTGAACTGATGAAAGCATGTGTAATACTTTTGATAGGCAAACAGAGAGGAGGGAGTTAGAGAAAGGAAAGAAGTACCCAGTGCCTGCCTTTGATGCTGCGCATTTATTTGCTGAATTATCCTTCCTTTTGCAAGCATCTTATCCCCAGTTGCAGGCGGGCTAGGGCCCCTGTGATATTGCTTTATTTTGAGGAATTAAGAGAGGTGGCGTGGAGACAGAGCGAAGCAACCGCTTATTACATTACCACTGATAAGATTGAAAGGCAGAGAGAGAGAGAGAGGCAGAGAGAGAGGGGGAGAGAGAGAGGGAGACCCAGTAGAAAGTGTTGTTGTGGTGTTATTAGATTGAGCTGCTGTTGGCTACAGAGTAGACAACTGAGAGTCCAATATGCAGGTGGCTGTTAACAGGGTTAGCCGTGTGTGTGTGTGTGTGTGTGTGTGTTTGTGTGTGTGTGTGTGTGTGTGTGTGTGTTTGTGTGTGCGTGTGCGTGTGTGCGTGCGCACGCTCATGTGTGTAGCCGGACCATTGAGAGCCTGTCACCGAGAGTGCTTGGGGAAGGCCAAGAGGAAGTGATGGCCAAACACGGCCAAATGACAGAACTCCCAGAATACTCTTCTTCAGTATCACAACCCCTGTGGCAGGTAAGTGCAGCTAACCTAAATGTGAGAGTGAAACACACACACACACACACACACAGAGGAAGCAGAATGCCAGTAAACAGGAAGTGTGACGCCCCTTAATCTCCAAGGGCCCTCCGTTACACAGGAAATGATAACGGACCTGAAGTGTTTATGAGGCCTGAGAAAACAGTCAAATGATGTAATTATGTGAAATCCTACCATGAATGGGTTCTGTCAGCGACGAAGTGTCTCATTTTCTTTCTATTCCATTTCCCTTGCTACCTTTCTCCCTTTTAAGACATCAACACGTGCACTCGCGCTGGCATTGTTTTACTTTGTACTTGCGTACACTGTTCCAGTGGAAGGTCTCCCTACATCAACTATCCAGCACATTCCCACGAAAACACTAAATTACCTCAGCTCGATGTTATTGCTTTAGTCCTGTTCTCTGCTGATAGTGTTGGCGGCTTTAAGAATCTGAGGCTGGGGAAAAAGGAGTCAAGTGAGATGAAGAAAGAGGAGAAAAAAGGGAAAGGAAATGGGAACGAGGAGAGAAAAGGAAGCTGCAGCTTTAGCAGTAGCATTACTAGCTGTGGGAGGAGCGTAAGCTGTTGTGCTGCATCTGGGGATGAGGCTGCCATGCCACCATACTGGCTTAAAGATGTAATGAATCTTCAATCGGGGGGCTTTCCTTCCAGGGTGACAACTGGCTTTGAGGAAGGTTGTAAATGCAGGGGAGATTGTGGTATAATTCCTCAGACTGGCGTTTGTGCCCCGCAGTCACCATTCGATTATCTCCCAAATTGCTGTGTTTCACTGAGATAAAGATTTTTTATGGCTTGCTGACTTGAAACAACCAGCACAGGCAGAACAGGGGGCAAGAGAGGGAGAGAGAGAGAGAGGGAGAGGGAGAGACAGCGATGGCCAAACCTGCCACGCATAGTAATTTCCATTGGTAAATGACAAAATCTTTGTTTATATGACATTTTCCTAAAATTACTGCAGCGAGATGAATCTGAAATAAAAAAAATGTCACATTTGGCATGCAAAACTATGAAAATATATTTCTCTGCAAAATTCATGGAGGCATTTAATTTAGAACGTGTTTAATAACTAAGGCAGCCTGCATCTGTAATCCTGCCCGGAGGTCCCAAAAAGATTGTCATATTTATTCTCTCCTTTCTTCACCCCCCTCCTTCATTTTGAAGCCAAAAAATTTTAAGGGTAAATGTTCATTGTTAATTAAGATTTACTAATTAAAATGAAAATAATTAACGAGAAAGCTTAATCTCTGAATATTAGCCCATACTTAGAAAGAAAGGAAGTTTTTGTATGTGGCGTTTCCTGTCTCTATTAAGAGTGCATTTTGTGTGATCAGTCAATGTGTGGAAAGCCCTGAGAAGATATTTCGGCAGAAGGACGACTGCTTGCCAGCCAAACCACAGCGGATCCCTCACTACAGCCTTTGATCTCATCTGTAGGAGTGCTGTAATGTTATGGCACTTTAGGCACAACTCAGGCTTGGGGCAAATAAACCACCTCTGATTTGGAAAATTGGCTCACTTCACCTTTTACCTTTACCTTGCTGTCTTGACTCCGTCTTATGTGTGCGTGTGAACTGTACAATAACAACCCCTTCTAAAGAGGTGCGAATATTGGACACTCATGTGTTATTATTTTTGTTTTTTTTTCTTTGCTTCTTTCTCTCAATTCTTCCTAATCCTCCTCCCTTCTTCTCTGTGTGCCTATATCTCCCTCCCGTGTGGGGGTTTCGAGGCCTCCTTCACCTCCTCCCGAATGTGAGATGTGTGGGCTAAACCGCTTTGCCACCAATTATACTAATTTCACTTCTGCCCAAATTGTTTTTGTTGTTCTGGTATGCAAAGATGCTCTCAGTGAGGAGATTGAGGGGCATTACTGCGGGGCTCAGCACGCTGCTTCCCCCCTCAGAGACTGGCAGAGCAATGGGCACTGCCAGACGCCGCTTGGTGAATCTCTATGTGTTTGTGTGTGTGTGTGTGTGTGTTTGCGTCAGTGTGTGAGAGACACTGACAGTGGCATTGCTGTGCAGTTTACTGCACGACTGTGGATACGATATATGCATGTGTGAGCGCATGAGTAGTACATATCTTCATGAAAATGGTATCGAGTTATTTCATGACACAACTGCCTCGACTGTGCCCTTATTTCTAAAAAAGTGACCAGCTGAAGAATAAGGTGCCCCAGAAATAGGTCAGCCGCCATTTATCTACCTGTGGGGAAAAAACTGATTGCTACCAAAGTCCAATTTTTGTCTTTCGGTTAACGTATTGGTTGTTCTCTCCACAGGTACTGTATAATACTGCAGAGTAGCTAGAACATATCTAAATTGAAATGAATAGTGGCAAAGACCAAGTGGCTCCGTTAGCATCTTATTAACTTTTTATTCATTGGGTGTTCAGCATATGCCATGGGGGACAAAAGACTAGATCCGTATTTATGTTGTTTGCTGATCATGTTGCATGAAATGTTACACTATATACCCAGCATTTTTCTGTTGCACATCCCAAGTTCTTGAGAACAGACATTTGACACCAAAACAAACAGACAAGCATGCAGGCGAGGGGAGCCTGAAGGTTTGCAGGATGAGCATGGGACCCAAAAGGTTTGGGTTTTGATGGAATCCAGTTAGGCGCTGGTAAATGAGATCTCACTTGATCGGCAACATACCCCGGGTAAATTTAGTCAAAACAGCAGTGAGGTATTTGCTTATTCATAGCCTCATAAAATGCAATGGGCTTTATTTTAGGGAGACACCCGGCCTTGAGAGGGTGTTTCTCAGTGTGTCTTTTTTGCTATGACAATAGCTTGTTGTCATGTCAGCTGTGGGCTGTGTGCCATGAAGAAACTGTCCTCCCACAGTTTGACCATGCTGGCTCATGACTTTCTAGAGGCATGCCCCAATTTACGTTCAGCTATCTGCCTCCATCCATTACTCCCAGTCATTTACTAATTCCTCTTCCCACTAGCTTGCTTTTTGCTGAAATTACTCTTAAATTACATTTTTAAGGCTTATACAGTAACTTTTTTTTCGCATCATTGTCATAGTTGGTTATGGGGGACATAATGAACCAACTATTAGGACAGGGTACCCAAGTCCCCCCCTTTCTTCCCAGTTGTATCCGGCCAGTTACCCCACTCTTCCAAGCCGTCCCGTTTGCTGCTCCACCCCCTCTGCTGATCTGGGGAGGGCTGCAGACTACCACATGCTTCCTCCAATACATGTGGAGTCACCAGCTACTTCTTTTCCCCTGACAGTGAGGAGTTTCACCAGGGGGATGTAGCGCGTGGGAGGATCACGCTACCCCCCCCCAAACAGGCACCCTGACTGACCAGAGGAGGCGCTAGTGCAGCGACCAGGACACATACCCACATTCGGCTTCCCACCTGCAGGCACGGCCAATTGTGTCTGTAGGGATGCCTGGCCAAGACAGAGGTAACACGGGGATTTGACCTGGCGATCCCCATGTTGGCAGGCAACGGAATAGACCGCTGGCCTTAGTCCTGCAAATTCCTTTCTTTCTTTTTTTTTACTGTAAAAATCTATGTATATCAACATTTGTATGGATACCTCATTAAAATAGAAATGATGAATTGAAGGTCTGTAGTTTCTCCAGCACATTAGCATTGTGTTACACTAGGCAGCAGCTGAGTAAGAGGATATTTAGGGAAAATGTGACATGTAACAGTTTTCTATTCTAAAGTGGAGCCATTGCCACACTGCGGAAGGACCAAATGCATCACAGCCTCTCCAGGAACAAACAGAGTCCTCGCTATAATCATAAACATGTAGACAAAGAATGCATCAAGGGGTACAGGATGTACATGAGTACACCGAAACACAGGAGACACATGAGCACCCTGAGTGTGTGCACGCACGCACACACACACACACACACACACACACACACACACACACACAAAGAGAATATGTTTAACATAATTGTTGTTGAGTTGGAAAAAAGCATCACTGTGTGGTTTAATGGTATGTACTCTGTCTGAACTCAGGAACGGGGTGTGGGTGTGTGTGTTTGTGTGTGGGGAGGGGTATGTGTATGGCTCAAGTGTTGTTTCCCTCATGCACCCAATATTCATTTATACAAATATTGATAATATTTGATGAATATTATTAATTAGAATTTTAATATCAGCGTGCAGGTCATTGCTAAGGTCAATGAATTATACAGCAAAATGAATTAGATTTTGACACAGGTCAGTGTGTTGCACAACTCATTATATAGTGCAGTACATGCATAATAATTGGTTACGGGTATCTTCAACTTCAACATCTTTATCTGTGTATTATTTTCACATCACGCTGTGAGTCATTTGAAATGGTGGAGCTGTGTGTTATTACAGCGGTCATGGACGACTTTGCTGAAAGAGTTTGAGCAAGTTGTTAAATGAGCTCCATGTTTTTCTGTGGCTTACTTAAGAAATATGTTATAGAGTGCCCGCCATCCCAGTATATTCAGACATAATTTATAAATGCAATTACGGTTGCACAAAACTAAAGTCTTACAATGGGTTCCACAGAACGGTGCAATGGGCTGAATTTTCTAGCAGTGAGATTTCTCTGTGTATTACAGGTTAGCCGGAGCAAAGCCCCACAACCTGTGAAAGTGTGCGTGTGTTGCCTGAGGGCCGTCAGAGACAAACTTCCCCGGGGTCTCTACTCTGTCAGAGTCACCGTTCACAGTTGTCTTGGTGGTCCAGCCCTGGCCTGGCCCAGCATGAAGGAGAAGCAGCAGTGGGCCCGAACCACTGAGCCGGTGGAGCACAGGGGCCGCTTCTACGACACCGACCTGCACATGAACCAGAGCCTGCTCATGGTGAGAGTCAATACAGAAAACATAAATCAGGAACAATTTATTGTCTTTTCTTACATGTACTTGCATGCACAAAGAAACAGAATTTCATTTCTCCCAGCCCACAGCAGTGCAACACAAAAGACAAAAACACATCCAAAATTTCCCAAAAATTACACCACCAAAAACATACAAAAACAGAGAACAAAGCAAAAAAACACAGTTAACAACACAGTCCACTCAGTGTAACACAGTCCAAAAAAAATTCCTCTGTCCAGAGAACGAACTCCAGCTAGGATAACTGTCAGTACTGCCGGTCTGCATGGGCTAGCAATTAGCTTAGCCTGTGCCGCTTCCGCGTCCTGTCAGACTGTCCTTGGTGTTTCCTCTTTGGGTGCAGCTCCAGGCAGGGCCATGGTCCTTGGGCCCTCCGGAAGCAGCAGACCAGGCTCCCTCAGCCGATCCAACGCTAGCTCTCCCAACCAGACACCCTCGACACACCTCCCCCACACTCCACATGACGACACAAATGTAGACGCAGACAAAAACACTGCACAGTTGACGCTAGACGAGGCTGCCACCAGACCATCTTGGTGTTTCCTCTAGGGCGCAGCTCTGGGCAGGGCCGTGGTCCCTGGGCCCACAGGACACAGCAGACCAGCTCTCCCAGCCATTAAACGAAAAGAAAAAAAAATCGACGATCAAAATAAAAACTTCACACGATGACACAAACTTAGACGTAGGTGTATACATGGACAAAGACGCTGCATAGTCGGTACTGGGTGAGGCCGCTGCAAACGTGCGTTCGCGCCGCCATCTTCCCACACCTCCACACATCGCAATAGCAATCGCGATGTCAGCCTATGCAATTATAAATGATGATGATAATCTGAACAAATAAACAAACAAACAAATGTGGAATTACCTTTGAGTATACGGCTTCCAGTAGTAGGTTGCTGTTCACTTATAGCCTTTTTGGACAAGAGAAGTTCAATTATAACAGTGTTTCATGTTAACTTATTTCAACTCACGACATCGTGAAACTCCTTTTCAAATCATAGGTGAGCTTGCGTCACTGATATCATAATCTAAAGATTAGAATGTTAAACATATTATATGTATGATACATATGTCATTTTACTTTAAGTCGATAAGTAATAGGGTCTTTAATTAGTTTCGGAGTCATTGTTGTCATTCTCATTTAAGGGTTCCTGAACTGTAACTAAAATGAATTAAGTCCGGCTCGTGAGAATAGCATAGAGAACTCTGCTCTCACTGGTACCAGTGCAATGCTGCTTTCCCCTATTGAAACTAATGTGTTTTCATTCAACAGGGGAAGGACAGAATCAGGTTGTGATTTGTGGATATGGGAGTTCATTCAATATGGGGTTTCATTCAATAATATTGAAACAATGCGAGGGGAAGCTGGTCTGAAGGCAGTTTTTTCTTTCTTTCTTCCTTCCAGACATGCTTATGGCGCATTGTGTGTGTGATGAGGAAAGAAAATGACATAAATATAAAACATATTCCTCATCTGACAGCAATTTTGACACTGAGGTGCTCTGAATTAAAACACAGTCACGTCCAATGAAAGAGGAGAAGTCTTTGATGTGAAATCCAATACAAAATTTCAGTAGAATGCAATCTTAAAAACAAACAGGGCACCATCCGTCAGATGAAAGCTTACAATAAAACACGCTGCATTAATATGGCAGAAACCACCACATTGTACTGTAGGTTTAATTTTGCTTTCACTGTAGTTTTTCCAAATTCCTTTTTTTCCCGTCCCCCTGTTTCCTTTGGTTTCATCAGCGGTGGTGGAGACAGAGGACGTTCTAGATTGAAAGGGTTATGAAAAGTTATATTAGACAGTAACTGTGCATATAAGGCTGAAGACGACGACGTGTGAAAATATGCCACACACAGCCCCCAGTTCTTTCTTCAGGGATCCTTAGCATGAATAAAACAGCAACTTTTCAAACATGACATTTAATCCATGCATGTAAATCAAACCAGAGATCAATTATTCATTTATATAAGGGAGTAATGTTTTATTGGAATGAAAATGAAGTACAAATGCAGTGAAAAATTTAGTGTCTTCTCCACCGGGCTGAGTGTCGGTAACACTGTCTAAAGCAGGGGGGATAAAAGGGAAAACAGACAAGTGATGCAGAGTTCTGAGGGGAATTAAAAGTAATATTTTGAAGGGGTGTTACAATTCTTGATCCCCTTTTCTTCCAACACACATAGAAAATGCCCAAGTATTTTCACACATTTTTGCACATTCTGATGCATATTACATTTCGGATGATTCCAAAACCAATTTAGATGAGAGGAAAAAAAACATTCTCTCTAGAATCTGCAATAATCCTGGAAAACCCACACATCCATATTTGCGATAGTTGATCTTGACCAGTGGATTATAACTCGGTGTTTATTCATTGATGTGAGCACAATGCACCAGCTTCAAAAGACAGTCCTTGTGGATGCACATGCTTCCAAATCCACCGTGAGTGTCCCTCCTGATCTCATAGAGTTGTGCGCAGGCTCAGAAAGTGCTACTTATGTGTTCCAATGGCAACTTTAATGCCTTGGCTGGAGCATTCGGCACATGTGGACACTGTCAATGCGCTGGTGGGTGTATTCACTGAGCCTCGGCATCCCGGTAGTATTGTCTGCGGCTCCCATTTGACATAAAGGACGGGGTAAAAGCTGGCAATAACTGAATGCGGACCTCGCCGTGATTCTGGGATCTGATTCAGAGGTAAAAAGGTTTAAGTACGCCGCGGCAAACGCCTTGTGTCACTCTTCCTTCCCTCCTATCCATCTCCAAACGCTTTGCTGTACTTTAACACTGCTGTTGTTGTTTCTGTCCTCATTGATAGTGGTGGAAAGGCAGATCAGATTTGTCTGAGACTATCAGGATTGGCTCTCTCTCTCTTTTCCTCTTGCCCACATTATAGCACGCGATTTGGGAAGTGTTTGCAGTCCCCTCTAAGAGGAAATGAGGAATTAGCGATGGTAGGAGGAAGCCAGGAGCTTATTTTCTCTCTCTCTCTCTCTCTCTCTCTCTCTCTCTCTCTCTCTCTCTCTCTCTCTCTCTCTCTCTCTCTCTCTCTCTCTCTCTCTCTATCTTGCGCTCTCTCTCTCTCACTCTTTTTCTGGTGCACCCTCTTCTTTGTGTGTCTGGGGTTGGATTAAGAAAGGAATAGAGCAATCCATTTGAAGCTGCTGGAGATTCAAGCATAGGGGAGCAATTGAAAGGTGTCAGGTCTTAGCTTTTTGTTCAGTGTTTACACCAAGTGGGAAGATTTCAAAATTCTAAATCTTAATAGTAAATAAGAAAGAACAAAAACAGAGCGACAAGGGACAAAGAGTGAGAGAGAAAAAAGGAAGGTATCTGGATGCTGCAGCTTAGATACTAAATCTTAGGCTGCATACCCTGATACCCCAGCACAACTTTTTCCTTTTTCTTAATCGTTGGTCTGTTTTTTGCAGCCACTGGCCATCTAACATTTAAATTAATTGTCTTTGGATTGCAGGGGGATAGTCATCAAACAAAAGACTGAATCTCATGTGTTGGATGCTGGGAGTATTGTGTTGTTTTTTTTTTTTTACTTTCCTTTTGCTTTCCTTGCCCCACCCCAAATCCACCCACCCGAACCCCTTCTTTTGCAATTGTGGGCAGCAAACATCAATCTGTTTTGGATGAAACATGATAGCTCTAATGGTTTAAGAGGCTGCTCCAGTGGGCCAAAGGACTTTGGAGCAGCAGGGGCATGTGGTTCTGCTTGCCTTCTACACCTGAGAAAAGCCTCTAAAGCATATCATCCTGACCCCAATTCACCACTATAACATTTGCGCACATGTATGCTTAACAATCCCAAATACACACTGAAGCTTAAGCAGCCTCAGACTCCACCCACGTCCACACAGGCCCCATGTGCCAACGCACATGTCACGTGAAGACACAGACGGCACACACAAATCTCTATTTGTACAGGTCATATTTCTTACAGCAAGTGAATAATTTCAAAAATTTTTAATATCCATAATCTGTGATATTATGCCATAAATTTGTGTCCTGAATCAGACATGACTACTCATCATACAGGTACATACCAAAAGCAGATTAGTGGGGGGGGGTATACATGATTTATGCGTTAAAACAAATCTTTGGCGTTTTCCATTAGAACTAATAAAGGGATGAAATATTTCCACCGTGTGATGGATGGAGTGGCTCACGCCTCACCGTCAGTTCATTTTTTAAGCAAACCCGCCGCTGTCTGGGTAAATAAGAACGTGTGTGTTTGTCATTGACTCTTAACTACTAACACTTTGTGCTACATGCAAGATACCTTCAAGATCATCACTTTGATTGATGGGGGCCTCACTGCATTATAAATGCTGCAACTGTCAGAAAATATACTCTTAACGGCAGTCTTTGGGTTTCCTCCACCCTAACTTGGATGGCGACAGTCTTTTATCACTTTACCATCTCCTTTTAGGCAATTTGCTGAGTTGGACCGGTAAGAATGGCAGTTAAGAAGGCTTTAAAAGAACATGGAAATAAGTTGAAAGAGGATTTAAGTCTAGGATGTGGAATAAGTGGCTCCCTGAGGGCTTCTGTCCGGTTTGTAACCCTCTCTGTCTGTTTGTGGTTGTTTGCGTTTGCCTATGTGTAATTGTAATCATGTCTACACGGGCTCACCTCTCTGTGTTTATGTGTTTATGTGTGTCTATGTGCTCCACGTTGTTGTGTTTCTCTACACAGCATCTATGGGTCTGCTTATGTGTACATACGTTAATGTATTAAGCCTGAAGGTGTGTGTTATACTGCACACATGAGTGTGTTTTTATGCCTCTTTACTTCTTACCTGTCTGCAGACTTTACCTCCGCCTTATGATGCCCTCCCATCCATGGTTCTGCTGTTCCAGCTGATCGCTCTGCCAGGGGACACGAGTCACATCAGCTCCGTGCTGGCCTGGGGGGCCTACCCAGTTTGTGACACCAGCCTTTGTCCCGTCCAGGGCAGGTACATTACTGGTCCATTTTGGTCATTTGGTGTGACTCAAAAAGATTTCAGTGGGCTACTTTCCATTCCTAAGACATCAAAATTATTGTATAACAATTCAGTCTTACCTTAAGATATCAGTGACTTTAAAGTTGTGAGTGAGTGGTGTGCAAAAACACATAAGCCTGGTTCCAACCCAGAATGTCATGAGTATATCTCACTGGGTCTTATCCAACCGAACCACCAAGGTACCCTTAACCGTTCATGCTATATTATCAAACCAATTTAAAGGGAAACAATCATGATTTTATTTATATATTATCTCTCTCTATGAAGATATTGAGGGGATAACACTCCAACACTTTATAGTCTTTTTCCCCCCTCTTTTTTTCTTCCCAACTGTATCCGGCCAATTACCCCACTCTTCTGAGCCATCCTGGTCGCTGCTACACCCCCTCTGCCAATCTGGGGAGGGCTGCAGACTACCACATGCCTCCTCCGATACATGTGGAGTCGCCAGCCGCTTCTTTTCACCTGACGGTGAGGAGTTTCACCAGGGGGTCATAGCACATGGGAGGATCATGCTACTCCCCCCAGTCCCCCCCCCGAACAGGCGCCCGACTGAACCAGAGGAGGTGCTAGTGCAGTGACCAGGACACATACCCACATCCGGCTTCCCACCCGCAGACACGGCCAATTGTGTCTGTGGGGACGCCTGACCAAGCCGGAGGTAACATGGGGATTCGAACTGGAGAGCCCCATGTTGGTAGGCAATGGAATAGACCACTATGCCACCCGGATGCCCCTTATAGTCATTTTCTCATACAGTTGTATGAAGTGTTGCTACTGGCATTTTTTTTTATAATTGAATCGTCTTTTCTTTTTTGTAATTTAGTAGGATCATTATTTCTATAGGCCCTGTGATGGCCTGGTGGCCTGTCCAGGGTGTCTCCCCGTCTGCTGCCCAATGACTGCTGGGATAGGCTCCAGCATCCCCGCGACCCTGAGAGCAGGATAGGCGGTTTGGATAATGGATGGATGGATGGATTATTTCTGTACAGCACTGTAAATTGTCGTGTTTCGCAGGTGTCACCCACCGACCCATACGGACCATTTGAGAAATGCCGGAGCCAGCAGAAGTACTACACATGACATCTCTCTTATTCATTTCCCCAGATCCATTAGCGTGGGAAGGGGGGGGGGGCTACAGCCCCAGCAGCCCCCCCTTGTGGTGACTGCAGGTTGTAGCATCTTAAATTCAGCAGTAACCGTAAACTTTAAAAATGAGAAAAAATAAAAACATAAATTGCGTGTATAATAGCTTTAAACAGAGTTGGAGGGATGTGAGGAAAATAAATTTGAATTATTTGCTGAGGAGACTCCTCGTCCACCTCCAGGAAGCCACGTGACCCACGCCCACACATTCAAGCAACAATGGCGAGCTACAGCATAAAAAGGGGACATCGGATTTTTTTCTCAAGCGACATTAATGTTTCTTTTAGGATTTTTCCCCCTTTTTTTCTCCCCAGTTGTATCTGGCCAATTACTCCACTCTTCCGAGCCATCCCAGTTGCTGCTCCATCCCCTCTGCCAGTCTGAGGAGGGCTGCAGACTACCACATCCTTCCTGTGATACATGTGGAGTTCTTTTCTCCTGACAGTGAGGAGTTTCACCAGGGGGACATAGGGAGGATCACCCTACTCCCCCCAGTTCCACTCCCCCCTGAACAGGCACCTGACCGACCAGAGGGGGCGCTAGTTCAGCGACCAGGACACATACTCAAATCCGGCTTCCCACCCGCGGACATGGCCAGTTGTGTCTGTAGGACACCCAACCAAGCCGGAGGTAACACGGAGATTCGAACTGGCGATCCTCGTGTTGGTAGGCAATGGAATAGACCGCTATATGCTACCCGGACGCCCCTTATAGTCATTTTCTTATACAGTTGTATTAAGTGTTGCTGCTGGTATTTCTTTATACAATACAGCCTAGTGACGCCACTGATGAACACAATTTCAGTAGTGTTTAACAGACACAGAAGACTGCCCAGTATTATGTTGAAAATCCTTATCTTTCCCTTAATTATGTCAAGCATCTTAACTTTGGCAAGAATGCTCAGTCTGACCAAAGAACATTATCCAGTCAAACTAGACTAGAGGCGGCAATCTGTCACCCCTCAGTCCATCCTGTTTTACTAAATGACCATGACTGGTTTTATTTCATTGAGCCAGGTTCAAGACTCCCCTCCTCAGGGGCAAGCCCAGCCCACAACTGGACCAGTTCAGAAAAATTGAAGATTTTATCTCCACTGATCTGGATCACTGGCTGTGTAACCTTTATTTCCAGGTGTGTGTGTGTGTGTGTGTGTGTGTGTGTGTGTGTGTGCGTGTGCGTGCGTGCATGCATGTGTGTGTGAGTGAGAGAGGCTGTTTGTGTGTTATGTGCAGTATAGATCACTGAATTAACAACATTTGCAGTCATTTGTGTCTGTGTGATTGTGTGAAAGTATATTTCTGTCCGTGTTTGAGTTTGTGCCTGTGCTCCTGTTTGTACATGCAATCACCACATATGTGTTGCTCATGTGCTCTTGGTCGGACAGTTACCTGATTTGAACTATTATCTGAGAAGTGCGAGATGGTCGGTCTAAGTGTTTGGCTGTTGATGTTTTTACGGCTTAATGGAGAAATTGGAAATTGGCTCCAGACAGCAAACCACATATTTACCAAACTTACCAGATGCATTTGAGCTCATGCATTTTTCGTATTAGTAACAGCTTAATTGAATTAAAAGCGATACCCAGAGTTTCTTTCTCTTGAGATTGTCCACTTATATATAACCTCACATTTCCGAGATGTTGTTTGTATTAATACCGTATCATAACTGATGTCCAGGCCTCCAGCCAGAATGTAGATGTACAACAAACATGCTGATTGCATTTTTTGGACATCTACATTATATAATATCTATCTATCTATCTATCTATCTATCTATCTATCTATCTATCTATCTATCTATCTATCTATCTATCTATCTATCTATCTATCTATCTATCTATCTATCTATCTATCTATCTGTCTATCTGTCTGTCTGTCTGTTTGTCCGGCTGGCTGGCTGTCTTCACTATACTGTGTTCACTATTCGCTCTCTTTCTCTCGCTCTCGCTCTCTCTCTCTCTTACACACACACACTAAAACCTTTCTAACCATTGTTTTTCAGATAAGGAGGCTCCCATTCGGATCCTCTAGAGTGTCAGAGCACTCTGTCAGCCCGCCCATAGCCCCTCCTCATCCCCCTTTTGTCCCGACATCTCCTGAGGTTCATCATGGCCCGCTGTCACTCGCCAGACCTCAGCCTCAACCCTCGCTCCAGGCTCAGCCTCGATGCCAGAGCCCAATTCAGTCCTATTCACATTTCCAACCCCACCCCCAACTACAGCCTCATGCGGGCCCCAAGAGCAAAGTGGTCCACTCTCATCGGGGGTCTCCTCTCCACCTGTCAGCTGACTTTGCCTGCTCCTCCTCATCTCTGCAAGGTAGGGTTTCAACCATACCACCCCCAACGATGCCACAGTGGGGAGGAAATGTCACCCTAATGTCACAGGCGGTGGAACGAAAAGAGTGGCAGGTCTCAGCTTTCCGCTGAGGTGAATGTGCTTGAGGGCAGGGCTGGTTAAAAGCACTGCATCAAGCGTGACATACAAGTCATGTCGAGAACCTGTCCTGGTGAAGATGTATGCAAAAATGTAACAGATAGATCAATTATCTTATTTGAGGCAAATATTTGAACAGTGCACCCACTACTGATGATCCTAGCTGATAGACTTGTAGCACATACACAGATAATTTATGTGATAACATTCACCACTTGTACAAGTAAATAAACCCCTCTTGAGCCGGATTACATGAACAACACTGGGTAAATACGTTGTCTTATTTGTCAAACAAACAGAGTAACAATTCCGTTAACTCGTTGGTTTGCTTTGCTAATTCTTAAATGAATATTTCCTACTGACTTGAAAAAAATCCTTACATTTTCAAAAGTGTTATGGTTTTGGTTGCTCACTGATGGCTAGTGATGTTCTCCACATGAAGGATGTGCTTCATAATACTGTGACAAATCAAACTGCAGAAAATCTATTTTGAATTGTTGAAAAAAAATCTACCACAGGGAAAACTAGCCAAGTCATCAGTGTTGTTCTTTAGAAAAGAAAATATGAGTGTAATGATGACAACAGAAATACTCAACATACCTCGGTATGTCCCAAGTCTGTGTGTGTGTGTGTGTGTGTGTGTGTGTGTGTGTGTGTGTGTGTGTGTGTGTGTGTCTTACATAGGGAGTCTTATACACCTGCGATGTATAAGACTCCCTGTGCATAAAAGTAATTGGACATTCCCCCCTCCCAAAAAGAAAAACCCAGTACAGCAAATGCATCCCTTCATTACTGTGAAACGTCTTTTCATTTTATTCAGTACATATGACTCATATAAATAGTCTAAATATTACTGACTTAACTAACAACTCTTAAAGTACTTTGTTGTCCTTTATGATCAACAGTTATAAGTTTATCATTACAAATTGTTCTCCAGGCTGATACTTAAATACATAACCTGGGAAAATGTTATTTTAGTGCCCAGTGCTTTCCTAGAAATTATAGCTTACTATGAAGATAAACAGAATCGACTGTAATTATATTCATATAAAAGTGGGTGTGGGCATGGCTACTGTAAATGTACTTAGAGTGACTAAAAAACTCTACAATTATTTTGAATGACTTACTGTTTGTAAATATTTAGCCTTAATTAGCATCTGTATTTTTAATTTTTTTATTTATTTATTTTTCCACAAAAGCTGTCTTTTAGTAAAGAACAATAACGTCCTTAACTTTCAACCCCTAGACAAGGGAACTGTTCACTTGCAAATGGAAAAGTTATAAATGGGAAATTTGGATAGCCAGAAAGTTGCAACCAATTCTCAGGGAAAAAAGAAAGATACCTCCATCTCACCTCATTGGAAACTGTCACATTCATGATAACTCCACTTCAGGACTGCTCGCAGCTGTCACGATGCTGAGGCTTTGCAAACTGCATTGGATATGCTTCAGTGTGTGCTTAGTTTGAATTGTCAGAAGAGTCAGATTATAGAAAGAAAGTTTATACGTTTGAGACAGCTCAGGTTACATACTGTAACTCTAGTTAATATCTGCAGCTGAACCAAAAGAGGAACAAAGGGCATCTGGGTGGCATGGTGGTCTATTCTGTTGCCTGCCAACATGGGGATCGCCAGTTCGAATCCCCGTATTACATCCGGCTTGGTCGGATGTCCCTACAGACACAACTGGCTGTGTCTGCGGGTGGGAAGCTGGATGTGGGTATGTGTCCTGGTTGCTGCACTAGCGCCTCCTCTGGTCGGTCAGGGCGCCTGTTCAGGGGGAAGGGGGAACTGGGAGGAATAGCGTGATCCTCCAACGCACTACATCCTCCTGGTGAAACTCCTCACTGTCAGGTGAAAAGAAGCAGTATCAGAGGAGGCATGTGGTAGTCTGCAGCCCTCACCAGATCGGCAGAGGGGGTGGAGCAGTGACCGGGATGGCTCGGAAGAGTGGGACAATTGGTCGGATACAATTGAGGGAGAAAAAGTCAGGAAAAAAAATCCAAAAAAAAAGGAACAAGGACTTTTTAACTTTGCCTAACAATGTAACCTTTGGCTAAAATGTGTGTACACAAAAAGAGTCAAAGACCTTAGTTCTGCTTTGCCATTAATTGTCTTTTTATTTTTGAATTCAATTGCATTGCTGACGCAAACAAATAACGTTTTGAAGAGAAACGTACAGTAATTACAACGTACCTTTGTATGCTAGTTGCAGTATTAGCATGGTAGCTAGATAGCAGCCAGCCTTGAGGTCAACATATGAGGGTCCTAAACACAGCATGAATCACTTCTGCTTCACTGAATTTACACACACCACGCATACACACACACGCACACACACACACACACACACATCAACAACGTCATGCCAAAATTTTTTTTTTTTATGCAAATCACGTATCTCAGTGTGGTGAGCCTGGCACTCCAAATGTTACTTCAAATGTGTTCAAATGAACTTAGTCTTTTCTAATACTATTTGACGTGGGTCTCGGTGCCTAATAACTCCTGCCATTAGTAATAATGATGCATCAACTTCTCATTTTAAAAGTCTCGTTCCTTATTTGAAATCTCAGTTTCCCATATAGGTCATCCAACATCCTGGCTCTTGCTGGGAACCAAACACTGGCTCATTTGGTATTGATCTAGTACAAAGACGGCCAGCCAGCATCACTGTTATTAATACATCATTTTTTCCCTTTTTTTTTTTCTTTTTTTTTCCAACATGCACAGCTCATCTTTATTTAACAGTCCTCAAAAGTTTCTGGGGTGCTCAGCTTTAAACATCACACGGGCTTTTTAATTACAAATGAGTTGTGACAGGTCTGCTGGGTAGCACCCTGGCCCATTTTAAACGTGATGTCGGTTGACAGCTTGGCAGTGTTCTCCCAGCACCGAAACATGTGGAAGAAATTGGTCTTTTACATTTCACAGCTTGTCGCTTCCTCCGCTGGCTGACCTGTGACCCCCCACAGAGATCCTAACGCCCACAAGGGAAGTGTCCCCAACGAACTGACTACCTTGCCAGAGAGGGAAGGGAGGGAGGGAGGCGCCCACTATGGGAGATTTATGTTCTGCCGCACAAGGCAGAGGTACCAGGTCCCTTTGACACACACACAGCTGCATTAACGGACACACACACACACACACACACACACACACACACACACACACACACACCTACAGTAGACATAGGCACACACACGGTAACAACCACACATGCACATACATTACTGCAGGTGTTGATGCAGACATTCACATACACACGTAGACATACATGTTCGGAGCATAATCAGCCAGGTGAGGAGGTTGCTTCAAAAAGTGAACCTGATACGTGACGGGGGGGGGGGGAGGATCAAAAGGTGTCCTCAGCGGCACGTCATCCTCGCCATTCTCTAAGCCGAGCTGACGTTTGCGTCCCATTTGCATACAGATCTGTTCATGTTGCATTACCTCTGGAAAGAATTACGGCATTCAGATGGGGAGATTACAACGAGGCCGAGGGGAGTGATTGGACAGACAACTTTAACCTGGCCAAAAAAAAAAAAAAAAATCAATTCACTCAGGAAAAAGTACAAATTATCCAGTGTTTCCAGTGTGCTCTGTCACGTCTGAAAGTTTCAGACGTTTCCTTCCCATTTCATGCATCGCTGTTTCTGATGTCTTGCTATGCGGCGAGTCCTTTTTCTGCATGTGAGACGCCAACATTTTTCTCATTACCCGTTTGTCTCAGAATCAGGACAAGTATGTGGAGACCTCTTGTCACTGCAATAACACAGACACAGTACAGCTTGACAGTTGGACTTAAAGTTTGTATTCCTGGGGCCTTTAGTTAATTAATCCCCTTAGAAAAATCAGAGCGGTCGATGAGGTGTCTATTACAGAACAAAGCATGACATCCCGTTCCCAGATAATAACTTTGACAAGTTTCACTAAAAATGGAAGGGAAAGGGGAAGCGAGAGGATTAAATTCAATCGTGTGCCAATGGTACTCTTGTCTTGCCAATGAACGGCAATAATTCTATTTTACCTCATTTGACTTATACAAACATAATGGAGTATATTTGTCTTTTCAACGTGAAGACTTGCTGGAGGCTCACTGGGTTAAGTGACCTTTCACATTAGCTGAATGATCCAGTTACAATGGCTATGTTTGAATCCAAATGACTAATTAGATTAGTCTCTTGCTTCAAGATCGCCTTTAGTGGATCACTAACTGCATATGGAGGATCATGCAGTTTTTGTCATGTTGCTTTATTTGCTCCCCTTGTCTTTTTTTTCTCCATGCATCGTAGTATTCACCCCTTGAGCAACAATGGTGATTTTGGAGGATTTCTAATCTTAATATCTTTTTTTGGAGCACAGCCCTGCACTTTCACTATTTGCTGCCCTTGAGGCTTGGTCTCAGTCATCACAATAAAAAAAAATACAAAAATCACAATGTTACATCATGGCTTTTCAGTCAGTTGCACTCCACATCCCTTTAATAAATTAAATGGTGTCCAGATTCCTAATGGATGGATTCAACCTTTGTCATGTCAGTGCTTGTTTGCAGAGATGCGATAAGAGCGTAAACTATGGTGGGGGTGGTAAACAAGTCCTAAGGGAGCAACTGTGAGTGGAGGGCAAACCAAGTGCATATGGGGACAAACACACCCAAGGGAAAGTGTTTCCTAGCCTCCAAGATGCTCTTGGAAGTAGAATTCCTCGTTTTTCCTGTGATAAGACAAGTGCAGAAATATGTCCTCTGCACTCTTTCTGTGGAGAAGATAAACACTGACCTGACTTCCATGAATGACAAACTTTACCAATGGCAGGGAGAGAGCTTTTTAAAAAGGCTTGCAAGTGTGTATGTGAGTGTGTGTATAGACACACACATGTTTTTGCACAGTAGATGTCTATCTGTACTCAACATACAAAACAAAGTCACTGTAAAACAATATCGCTCTTTTTGCTACATGTTAGAGAATAAAAAGCTCTACATCACACCAACCACATCACAAATTCTTGGCCCACAGACTCGGGGGTAATCACTGATTCACTGACCTTCGATTCACGGCCAACTTTGCACCAATCACAAGGCAATTAGGGACCTAGGTGAGCAAGAACCAGGGATCTTGGTCAGTCGCCTCTCAACCCTGCCTCTAAGAGAGTGATAGGGTCTCTGCAGTGTCATGGCCTGCAGGCCGTTCTGCTTCCCCTGGCCTCTAAGAGTGTGTGTGTGTGTGTGTGTGTGTGTGTGTGTGTGTGTGTGTGTGTGTGTGTGTGTGTGTGTGTGTGTGTGTGTGTGTGTGTGTGTGCGTGCATGTGTGTGTGCGTGTGTGCGTGCGTGACAGAGAGGAAGAAAAAGAGAAAGTTGGGAAAAGAGCAAAGAGGTGTGTGTGTATGTCTGTGCAAGGAATAGTGTTGTACACATGTACGTGGGAATATGCATGTGTCCCTGTCTGTTTGTCTGTGTGTGCTCAAGTAATAGTGGTGTAAATTTGTAAATGCATGGTCCCTGTCTTTGTGTGTGTGTGTGTGTGTGTGTGTGTGTGTGTGTGTGTGCGTGCGTGCATGCGTGTGCGTGTGTGCATGTGCATGTGTGTGCGTGCACATCGATACAATACGTGTGACCGTGTATGTACGTGTGCGTGTATGCCCGGCCCTAACAGAGCTCAGAAAGCAGTAGATAAGAGGGAGTTTGTTGTTGGCCTTGGGTGCCTGGAGAGGCTGGGGTTATGGCGGCTCCAGCACTCTGAGTTCATGGACATAGCCCTCAGCTGTCGTTGCTGTGGAAGCTGCCTCCGCGCTGAATCTGGTTCCACAACATCTGAGCATCAGCAGCAGAGCCTGGTGGACATAATGAGTCTATACGTGTGCATGTTTTTGTGTGCGAGTGAAGCAGTTACTGTTGATTTGTGGTGGTGGTGTGTGTGTGTGTGGGGGGGGCGGTCTCCATTCATTAAATCAAACCCAAGCTATGGCAATGGGTGCCTCTGAGTCCAAGGCGGCTGTTGTTGCAGGTCGGCGCATTTGTGTCAACTTGTAAACAAGTTGAGTAGCATGATGTAGAGCAGTGCAATATGAATTAAATTCACATCTTTATATTTTATTGACAAGTGCGAGTTCTTGCTGTTTTCAAAACTATTTTTGCAAAAAAACAAAACAAACGATTTTTAGGTTTTATGCGCTCTGAAATGCCAACATTGAGCATTTCTGATTCACATTTTGTTTATTTGACACAAGGCAGACATTTGATTGATGCTGGTACACAATAACATTGGGTTTGGTATTATGTAATGACATGAGAACAACTTTTGACCTAAAAAGAGCACAGATATAATCTTATTACCTCATAACTCTAGGCACTCCAAATGTTTACCTGCAAAAGCAGTCACTAATAATTAAAAGCTACATCTGTGGTGGAATTAAATCTCATTTCAGTCTCCCTTTCCAAACAGTGGCGAGCTGGAGATTCCTGCCATTAAAGCATATTTTAGCCATCAGAGGGATTTCTGATATGTCGCCTATATTTAAAAGTTATTATTACTGGTATATTTAATCCTGCAGCAAGAGAAATTATATCATTGCAGAGGTTTCCATATTTATTATATAGATGTGACTGGTTCCAGGGGGGAAGGAAAAAAAAAGTTTCACAGTGAGATTTTTACATGTATCAAGCTAAGGTTTACTTAATTACAACCTCGAGGCAACGCAGGAACCCTTTTTTAAATTCTGTGAATGTTAATATGCTAAATAATGCAGATCTCCGACTCTTCAAGCATGAGACACACATCTGGCGGCTTACCATTTAAATTACAGCAAAAAAAAAAAAGAAGGGGCAAATGGAGAGAGGGAAAAAAGGGAAAAAAAGGAGTGGGGATGAAAAAACACTTCAAAAGTAATTTTCCAAAAGAAAGAAAAATGGAGAAATGTATTACAACCAAATTTAATTTCTTTTTTGATTTTTCATCATTTCTAATTGCACGCATTAGAAGAGGCAGGCTGGGAAGGTTCAGCTGTAAAATTGTGGGAGACAGAGATGGGTATGAAGGGGGAGCGTCATAAGTTAACTCCTCTAGTTCTTTCTGTACAGTGTGAAATCAGCCTTTGTTGCATTTGCAAAGTCTCTCAGCAGTCCACCAAACCATCTCTGCTACCTGCCTCAGTCAAAAAACGAGACTGAGCAATATACAGTTATGTGTGTGTGGTGTGTGTGTGTGTGTGTGTGTGTGTGTGTGTGTGTGTGTGTGTGTGTGTGTGTGTGTGTGTGTATATATATATATATATATGTGTGCGCAATTTATTCTGTTCACTGTGTTGAAGTATCTTCAAGATTATAAAAGATAACAATAATTTTGACAGAAGACAGTGTCAAACTTTGCCCCCCCCCCAATTTAGTATTTTTATTTCAACAATATAATTTTTAATTCTTGCTTTATTTTGTAATTTTACGTTAAGACCTGCTAGTTTTAATAGAATTAAATGAATTGATTTTTTTTGCTTTGTAAATTAATGTAGAAAATGATTACTTTTTATATTACCATGCTCAATCATGTGCTAACAGTGGTTTGTTTTTATTGTTGTTGTTGTTGTTTGCTGTTTTATATAATTAATGATTCAATGATTCAGCAGCCTTGATCCTCAGTCTCTGCCAGTTGTGGTTTGCAGACAGGAACAAACATGAACCAGTCTTTTTTTTTCATTTTGGTCACACTTCCTGATCATTTTTCTCTCCTTGGGATTCAGGGAAGAATTCCTCCCCGGGAACCGTTTCTGGAAACACAGGGGAGAAGAGTGATCCTTGCACAGAGAAAGCAGAGGGTGGAATTCACAAAAAGGCAAGACAGTGATTTAGGGAAAAGTGTTCCCACCCTTGAAATGAGCACCCTCTCCTCTTTTCTCCTCTCGTTTCCACTCCCACTACACTCCACACCCCTACACACACCTCCCCAGCTTATTATCTGAGATTTGTCAAAATACATTTCACACTAACAGGTATTTTTTAGCCTTCAAAGCCAGTTTTGATCTGCTTGACAAGCCAAAGCAGCTCAAATTCTGTGAAATCAGCAATGCCAGCCAGGCCTCCCTCTCTCTCTCCCTCTCTCTCTCTCTCTCTCTCCCTCTCTCTGGGCCACGCTAAACACGCCTCTTCCTGGGCTACAGAAGACTTAAGCTAAATTAATCAAAGCCTGCGTGCTACCTGCAATACTTTGAAGTGGTAATTGCAGAATTACTCTGTGTGCTGATCTGGCATTGCTGCTCCCCGTTCCGCCCCTGCCATTGTGCCTCCGCTGCGGCCTTTTGTTGTAGGCATGTTATTGTTGTGGCGGTTAGCAGCAGAGGAAAGCCCGCATGCAACATGTTACGCCTCAACATTCCTCCTCCTCCTTTTTCGCCTCCTTCCCTTTTTATTCTAAGTCATTATTCTTGGTTAGCTTTTCTTTATGGATGTACCAAGGAGCTCTCTGGATCACCATTAATCAGCTCAACCCGTTAATTGAAATAGTTTGTTGATGTTGAGGTTTTATTCCTCGGGAGTCTGTAAAGACCTGTTCCCCCCCCCCCTTCTTCTTTGGCTCCATCTTTAAACCCTTGCTAACTCTGTCAAATGTCGTAGTGTGGAACCCAGTTGTCTAATGATTAAGTGGAGTGATCTCCAACCTGCCCCAGCCTGGGAGCGCTAGGGATCAGATTTCAACCCTTCAACCTGCAGTGCAGGCCTAATTAAAATGAATTTTCTCCAGGCGACCACTTTGCCCACAGGGCAGGAATCCAGCTATATACGAAATCCACTCTTAAGGTATTGCATTAAATTTATTGTGGAGTGACACTGGAGAACATTGCGGTTTATATATCTCCCATTTCTTTTCTTTTCTCTCTCTCTTCCTCTCACCCACCCACCCTTTTGCTCTCCTTCCCACCTTTTTATTGTGCTCATCACTCTGGAATCCGTGCTTGCTTTGATTGCACTATGAAAACTGATGGAGCTTTTATTGGGTCCTGCCCATATACTACTACTTCCTGTGCCCTGTCCTGTCTCTGTGGGGGAGAGAGAGCAAGGGTGAAGAGAGATAGTGAGAGAAAGAAAGGGAGAGAATGGTGGAAGAGTTGGAAATCCTGACAGAGGTAGAGAGAGTGAGTGAGGGAAAGGTGGGAAAAAAAGAGGTCGCTTATATGCCAACTGTGGATCTCATTAACATACATCAGTAAGTATTTCACAACTTCGAGCAGAAAAGCACTAAGCCCACCCAGGGGCAACACAGGCAGGGCTGACAGGGCCAGGGAAAGCAAGCCGTTAACATGTTGGCGGCTTAACAAATAATATCTGCTCCCAAGTACCTCAGTGAAATATTTAAAACCCCAGTACCTAACTCCATTTGACTGTGTTTATGACGATGACAGTAAACGACTTGTGTGAAGAAAAAAAGCGGTGCCAGCTGCTCAAATATCACATATTTAACATCACCATCACCGAAAAACACGTTTCCCACATGAACTCAACTCGAATGATGGCGTGCCGTATGCGATTTCACCGTCATTCTTGTCTCCCTGTCAACTGGAGCGCATCTGAGATGTAGGAGAGGCTCCAAAGTACCCCCCCCACACACACACACACACACACACACAGTCAGTGTCACCGTGTGCATCCCCCAAGATAAATTCAGAGGCCTATTTCCTGCTTTGATTACAAATGACATCCGCATGTGTTCTCCCTGATTTCTGCTCCTCACAGAAGAAGCCAATCAAGAAGACAAATAGCTGCGGCCCCAGCATGAGCGGCAGCGGCGCACCGCCTCGGCAGGCAGACAAACAGGGGATGCAGCCTTCAACAGAGAACCTCTCCACGGAGGAGATGGAGGAATATACATTCTCCCTACAGTAAGTCTCGCTACTCATTATCCTGCTGCAGCCTCGTGACACAGCTCACACGTCGGGAACGTGGATGACAACTAGTCGCAGTGCCTCGCAGACACTGATGAGCACTGCGTCAGCCAGACAGATGTGAAAGCAAAAAGTGTGTCCTCAGAATACCTGCAAATATGGGAAGAAGCGTGTCTTTAAGTGAGAAAAAAAAACCCCAACTTAAATTGGAGTTCGCATATGGTATTCCCATAATTTCAAAGCAGAGTAGTCATGATTACAAAGCATGAGCGAACCTCTTCGAAGGCTGGCAGCTGGGAACCAAGGGCTTCATAGGTGATGTCATGAAAAGAGGCAAAACTTGTCAAGAAAAGGAAAAGAAAACTTAGTTTTCCTGAGATATTTATTTGGTAAATTTTACTCTCGGTATGTCAACATTTTTTTTTAGCTGCAGAAAAAAAAAAAGTGTATTTATTTATTTATTTATTTATTTATTTATTTTGGATTTCCTCCCCTTTTTCTCCCCAATTGTACCCGGCCAATTACCCACTCTTCTGAGCCGTCCTGGTCGTTGCTCCACCCCCTTTGCTGACCCAGGGCGGGCTGCAGACTACCACATGCCTCCTCTGATACATGTGGAGTCGCCTGCTACTTCTTTTCACCTGACAGTGAGGAGTTTCACCAGGGGGAGGATCATGCTATTCCCCCCAGCCCCCGAACAGACGCCCCGACCGACCAGAGGAGGCGCTAGTGCAGTGACCAGGACACACATCCACATCCGGCTTCCTACCCGCAGACACAGCCAATTGTATCTGTAGGGACGCCCGACCAAGCCGGAGGTAACAAGGGGATTCGAGCTGGTGATCCCCGTGTTGGTAGGCAACAGAATAGACCGCCACGCCACCCTGACACCCCGAAAAGTGCGTATTCAAGCTGAGAAACTAAAATGAATTCTATGCCCTAAAGTTAGTATGTCCTGTTCATGTCAATAGAGAAGCTGCCATCGATGTTGCTTGATGACGTCACACCTTCTGCTCATTAGCTTTTGGCTCTCGATGACATTACATCTTTGGGAAAGTGGTTCATAATAAACAATTGTAACTCTTAGGAATATATATTATTCTTAGGAATAACATATTGGGTTTTAGATGGGTTTTCAGAGAGCATAACCTATCTGAAAAAATAAAATCCCAGAAATGATGAACAAAATATTGAATTTTGCTGTCGTGTCACGTTTTGGCTTGGTAAGCTGCCTTCTGTTGTCTTGCACACAAATGTTGACTTGCGTATGGCAGCTAATCCTGTTGGTATCAATACTGCATATTGAGCCAAACACTCAATATGTCACCAAGTTGTTCCGTTATTTTCTATTCCCCTGCAATGCAAAATACCAAACAGGAGGTTTAGCGAAATCTGCTGTCCTCTTCATCGTGGACTGCAGCATTTGACTTCAATAAAAACGGGGATATGTGAAGCATAAACAGAGGAAACACAATTGTTAAACAACGTGGCCAAACGTGTGAAAAATAACAAACACCGTTGGTGTATGCCCACAGAGCATCAAAATAGTCTGAAAATTGAAATGCTTATTTCAACAAAAAAGTCACAGGTATTTGTTTTGTATTTAAAAGTCACCTGAATTTAAAGGAGGTGATTCATACACTCAACACCACACAGTAAGGGCAAGAGAGGGCGAGGGAGGGAGAGAGTGAGAGAGAGAGAGAGAGAGAGAGAGAGAGAGAGAGAGAGAGAGAGAGAGAGAGAGAGAGAGAGAGAGAGAGAGAGAGAGAGAGAGGGAGAGAGAGGGAGACAGAGAGAGGGTAAGAGAGAGAGGGCGGGAGAAAAAGAGAGAGAGAGAGAGAGAGAGAGAGAGAGAGAGAGAGAGAGAGAGAGAGAGAGAGAGAGAGAGAGAGAGAAAACCCTCCCTGGAGATTTAAAAGTTCCTCATTTCTGGTAGTTGGTAATTTATAGCTGCTGGTCACATATTAAACAAGATCAGAGACTACTCCCTGACATCTTCTCAACATACTGGGGGAATTCAAATGATTACCAGCGTATCCTGCCAACACATGACGACACAGGGACTATCTTGAGGGAGAGCAAATTCAAAATGAACACAGAACTCAGGCGGGCACCACACAAAGGGACACAATTAAACGGTTCACACAATTATTCATAGTGCCCATTTTTTTCTTTCTTTTTATTTTCTTCTCTTCCCCCCCCCCTGTTTTAACCTCACAGCGGTTTCCTACAAATGAAACGTTTCTTTCAGTTATAGGTGCGAGGTGGATCGAGTCGAAGCCATGGCTATTTCTTGTTGCACTGTGAGGCTTAGGATAGGGCTATTGGTTTCATCTTTACTGCCACACGTTACTTTTCCCTGAGCTAAAGGCTGCTATTTCATATTTCATATCACTTAATCAGAGCATCAGTGTGACCTAATGCCAATGTTGCCTTTTAGAATGAAGCTAAAGCCCCCCCAAGTCATATCCTCACCCATCTCTCTTCCCATGTGCCGTTTGACTTTCTCCGGGCTCCGTACATTACCTCAGGACCAGAGGAGTCACAGACGAAAAGGGATTGTTTACCAACTTTTCTATTTAATTTGTCGTTATGATGTCATCTGCGTCTCTTCCTGGATTTTGGCAGCTGTGCATGTCTGCTCATATTCTTGTTTGTGTGTGTGTGGTGTGTGTGTGCGTGTGTGTGTGTGTGTGTGTGTGTGTGTGCGCGCACATGTCTGTGCACGCATGTGCATGTATGTGTGCCCAAGTGTGCGTTTGAGTGGGCTCCCGTACACATCTGTCTGTGCATAACATACGTGTTTCATGTACATTATGTGGAAGCGAGGATTCATACCGCGGTGATTGAGGGATATTACTGCCATCTATTGAACCACAGGAGACTGAGCTCATTGAGATGAGGATTTTCACAGGGTGTCTTGACACAACTGTGCAAATCAGACCCTCATGCAGTATCGACAGAACACTAAAGCACGGCAGCACACATGTGGATGTGTGGATAGTCTGAACAGCATCCGAAAGCTAAAACATAATGGAGTCATAAGCAGTAGTAAACCAGAGAAATACCCATTTCATTTAAACACCCTCAATACTTTTGGAGATGGCATGTTAAAATATGCAGCTTGGTTGCAGACGTCACACCTATGCCGATGTTAAAGTTTAGCCATCACCAGCTTCACTTTATGAAGGCGATACACACTGTGCTGTTGTGTGTCTGTTCAGCAAGCGAGAGGGAGGAAAGTTTTCTGAACCAAAAAGACAGAAAACATCACTAATCAGTGTTCTGGGCTCATGCTCCCCATGTCTCCATTATGAAGACGATTCTATATAAATAATATTTCAGATTTGAAGCTTTTTTTTTTTTTGTTCGACAGGACAGGGATCGACCGCTTTGCTCTTCTTTCTTGAAGTTAGTGATTCTGTTCTCATTTTATCTATCCTCATTTGCATATCAAAAAGTATAGACTGTTGGTTGCCGACCTCAAAGACACAACCACTAAAAAAAAAGAAAGGATTC